>JARJLF010002874.1:0-27116 GCA_029378395.1 Mycena leptocephala
TTGAGGAGCTCGCGGTCCTTGCTCGTCGGGAAGAGAAGAACCAGGGACATAATCTGATGTTGAAGAGTTGATACCAGCGTTCGGAATGATTTGTTGAATTGGGAAGGGCAATATGTCACCAGATGGGAGTTCATCGAGAGCGTGCTGATCAATAGCTATATCTGCATACAAGTGGTTGTGGATCTTGAACCAACGAAGCGCGTTCTGGACCTTCTCTTTACGCACGATTAAAGGCTTTGCCTTGTCCTTCAGCCATTCAGGAGTTGGAGGTTTAGAACCAACGAATATAACACATATGGGGGTGATCACGTCGGCGATGGGAGGGGGTAGTGTTTTGGCAATGGCGGTCGGTTTCTGGGGATAAATAATTATATGACCATGTACGGCACGCTGTGAGATTGGGACGCTGGTCTCAGAATCGTCATCACGGAGCTGTATTATCCAGCAATTAGCTCGGCACAGGGATATCATGGCCTCCTCTACAACCGTTAAATCTTTCAACTCTGGTGGGACCGGTCCCAGATAATTGTGATTGGCGGTCGAGAGTGCGGGTACTTTATTGGCTTTAAGGTCTCGATAACATCCTCGGCACACTACGAGTACGGGGGCAAGAGACTCAGGGTCAGATTCCAAGGCATCGGGTTCGATCAACAGACTGGAATATGGGGAGTTTTCCATGGGCATGGGAAGTTCTGGATATCGCGGGTCGAGCCAAGGTTTTGAAATAGGTTTTCGATCCGGCGAGGTCGAGTCATCTTCAGAATCTACTTCCATTTCCGAGTCATCTGGGCCAGCATTGGCAGGTCGTTTCAACAGATCAATGTCGAAATCTTCAAGCGCGATCGTTTTCTTGTCCGCAATAGGACGTAATTCATTACAACTCCCACAAGCAAACGTGGCTAGATTCTCAGCAGAAATCTGGAGGTTAAAATCGCGGATCAGTCTCTTTTTAAGACGATCAGGTATCACTTGCGGCCACTCAGCGCGTAACCGTTTGATTCCAGTGCGACGTGCACGACGCGCTGATCCCATTATGGATGGTTCATCCTCGCTGCACTTTCCGCGGTCCAGGCGATCAAGGAAAGATTGAAGGTGGTGACGGAGTTTGCGGAGGTTATCCGTATCTGCGTAAGTTACATCGTGCATATCCAGTAGGCGCTTCAGAGGTTGAGCTGCTAGAATGGGGGCTATTTGGCGCATAATGTACATCTGTAATCGCGTAGACGGGTCGTCGGAGCCAGATGTAACATGGGAATCACTTTGTAAGCTGATGGCGGAACAAGCAAGAGAAGACGGTGATTCACGCGACGTGCAGAAACCCATCGCAATATGAGTCGCTATAGAATCACGCAGGACCTTTGAATTTGCATTTTCCGGCACTTCCAATCCGTGTGCAAAGGCCAAGGATAACAACGTACCCTTCGGCAGAGTGTCCAAGTCAACGAAGATAGATTTGGCAGTTTGTGTAGTGGTATGTTCGGTGACTAGGATTTTGCGCCGTGCACTGAGTTGCATAACAAGATTAGATTTAGATTTATTGGCCAAACCTAAAGATTCAGCTACTAAGGCCGCGTGGGTGTCAGGGAATCGTTCAGGAGAAGACGACAAGAGGACGCTGAGTACATGGTAAGACATCGCTTGTTGGGATGCAAATACCCCAGGGCCACGAGTGGGCATACACTGACACTTCCGGGTCACAGACGAAGGTTGGGATGACTCACACGTTCCAGCACAAGATCCTGCAATTAGATGAGATATAATTGCATGGCGGGCCCCTCTCACGGTCAAAGTGGGCGTGACAGTAATATGGTGAGCCTTGACTATTTTGACTAATTCTGACGGTTCAGCAGCGAAGATTTTTTGAGACAGGACAGGGGATAAGAGCAACGAAGTCAGGATGTCATCTGATGGTATAGCATTTGTAGGTACATGGAAAGGCTGTAAAGTGGATGAAGATTGACGTGGCGTGTATGGTTTGAATGCGGAGCTGCGAGGTACGGAAAGAGGAACACGGGGGTTCAGAGTTTCAGAGTTATTTTCAGAGTTAACAAACAATACGTTCCCGGATGTGAGTCCAGGAACGTGCGACGCTGGATAGATGTATCAGTGCCAGCGATATTAAAATGGGGAAAGGCTCACCGTCCCCGATGCAACCCACAACGGGAGGAACCATCGCCGGTTGGTAATAGCGTGAGATTTGTGGCATTTATTCCTCAGAAGGGGCTAGGGAGAGATCGAATGTGGCAATGATGAGAGAATATTAGATATCTACAGGTTGTCACCGGATGCGTGGGGCAGTAAGAAATCGCCAAGCATCGAAGGTACTGTCGACACGATAACCGAGTCCGATCAGGGAATCGCGGAGGAAAGCAGTCCAATCCAGCCCAAGTTCGACGTCGGAAGAGGCATGTGCAGACACGGTGAACGCGAGTGGGAACGATATTGCGTGATGAGCACCAGTAGCAGTGGTAATCAACAACTGAGGTGTCCCAAGCTGTACCGGCAGGCGGGCACGAAACCCGGCAGACAAGATAGAACGGGGAGTAGAAGAATGAGACACCGAGCATGCAGTAAGTCCTTCAACGATGAGGTGTGGAAAGGAGGAAGGCAAGAGATGCCGCCAAGTAGCAGGACTAGAGATTGCGAGAGATTTTAGGGTGCGACAAAGTGGGGAGTCGAATCAAGAGAGGACTCAGAGGAGAGACCAGTGGTCGAGTACTTAAAGACGGTAAACAGATCGGAGTGTGATGGACAGAGTGATAGACAGATCCATATGGTGCACAAAATTGCCTAATGGGGAACCAAAAAAGCAGACGAACATGTTTTTGAGATGGGTACAAAAACCCGCTAGTAAACATAGCGGGCATTACTTTCCGGATCGGCTGTAAAGCCGGTATTCGAGCATCCCGTACTTGGATAGCTGAGGTTGTATCTCAGAGAATTACGCACTGGTAGTGTCCGGGATACACCGCCTCACAGTGTCTGAGCGGCTATGAACTCTCTAGATCTGGCAGAAAACGGGTTCGGCTCCCGGCCGCCATCAAGGTTTTTTTTCTCCCTTCTTTTCTTGATATTTTGGGTGGCTCGAGGCAATGGAATTTTGGGTACAAGCGCTGATGACCGGTGTACAGATCTGAACTGATATCTAGAGTCGGGCAAAATATGAGCATCTTACTAAATTACCGATGTAGATAGCCAAGGCAGCAGCTCAGAGAGGAACGCACCGGTGGTGTCCGGGACACTCCGCCAACGTATAAAACAGGGCAATTTGGCGGAGATGGGTTCGACTCCCGGCCGGTGGTTGAGTACGTTGCGTCGTCAAATACCTTTTTGAAGGAATTTGGGAGATTCAAGTCAGTATCGACACTCAAAGGATTACACCGTTCATCGGAATCGATATATTCTGTACTTGGATAGCTGAGGGTTGTAGCTCAGGAAACGACGCACCAGTAGTGGGCCACACCACCAACTTATCGGCCGAGGAAGAGTGTTATAACGCTGACTAGAATGCAAGCATCCCAGTTGGCTAGCTGAGGTCCTAGCTCAGAGAAATATGTACTGGTAGTGTCCGGGACAATTTGACACGCTGCCTTACAGTCTGTGCCTTGATAGCAAATCTTTGGCAGAAACGGGTTCGAATCCAGGCCAGTGCTTGGTTTCCACCGCGTCACTATTATTATTATTATTTTGAGAGGAATTGGAAGGGAGAGGAGAGGGGTGGAGGTGGAGGTGGACAGAGAGAGTGAGAAAGCGACGGAGGGAGGGCGAAGAAAGGGATGGAAAGAAGGGGAAAGGGGCGAGGAGAGCGAGAAGGGAGTACGCGCGGGGACGGCACAGCTCACGCGGCGTGCGACCCGGACTCGCTGGCAAGTGGAATGCCGGTTCGCCGGCGCTTGCATAACCAACCGGAGGCGAGAAGAACGAGAACGAGAATGACCCAAGGAACGAAGGGGAAACGGAGGGAGGAACGGGAATGCACAACACAAAAGAGAAGGCAAACGCACCTTAAGGCTTAATAGTAAACAGCCCGAGCAGCATGAGGAGCTGGAACCCAAACGGGATCTGCCACAGGTGTACGGCCTGGAGCCCGCGAGTTTCGTGTTGAGGTATGCGCCAATGGAATAAGATCAGCGAGAGTCGATAGATGGAAGACCGAGGAAGAGGACGGAAGAGTGAAGGA
This sequence comes from Mycena leptocephala, assembly GCA_029378395.1. NCBI lineage: Eukaryota > Fungi > Basidiomycota > Agaricomycetes > Agaricales > Mycenaceae > Mycena > Mycena leptocephala. The sequence goes on from JARJLF010002874.1 coordinate 4,181, forward strand.
GTGAAGGAAAGACGAAGAACCAAGGGACGCACTCACAATTAATAAAATAACCAATCATCATCCCACCACGACCGTAATCCGGAACACCTCCTTGGGACTGCACTTCGACACGAACGCGGGCGCATCAGCGCTGATGGCGCCACTGACGATGCGGCCCGCATAGATGAGCGCGAGGCCGTTCGACCGCGGTGGTGAGTGCGGCGCCGAGGGCGAGGATCAGCGTGAAGAGCACTGAGGGTGGGTTTTCGCGGACATGGGGGCCGCAGAGGGCGCCGGCTTAGAGGACGGACACGACGTTGGAGGAGACGGCGTTGGTCTTAGACGTGATCGCCTTGCCGTTCGCGTCGAGTAGCCCGAAGTGTTTGCAGAAGATGGGCTGCGAGATTACGCCGCCTGCGATCCCGCTTTTGTCTTGTTAGTCATAGGCCTCTCTAGTCCGAGTAAAGAAAAGGGAAGGGGCGACAACGCACATATTGTATCCAAAGAGGACGATTCCCTGCGCGCATCAGATGCGATTCGCTTACATAGAGAACAGAGCACGCACCCAGTAGACAACGAACACGAGCCAGTACACGCGGATGTTCTGCAGCCTGCCAGTGTCGACAGCTTTGCCGGGTTACATCTTGTCTTCCGTGCCGGCAAATATTGTCTGGTCTTCAAGATCTTCCTTCGCCTGCGTGTTCGAGGCTTTATATCCCCATCATCCAGGCTCCTAAAATTTGATCAGTTGTGGGGTACCCCGGACCGCCCCGCAGTGCGCGCTCTGGACAGGGCGTGGTCACCAGTGAATTGGATTTCCCTGGCTACGAGACGGAAACACAGGAGGGCGGCGCGGCGGTCCGTGATGCCTTTTTATTGAGTGCGAGCGGATGAGGAGAGAGGAAGTATGACAATGATGGCATCACTCACACAGCGCTTACTCTCACGGCTCGACGGTTGAGCAGAACCCTGTCCGAGTCTGCATCGGGCATGCCTAACCACGAATGAAAAGCCAAAGTCAGAGAAGAAAAGAAGAAAAAAACCGACAAGCAAAGTGTATGCACCAGCCGGAATCGAACCCGTCTCCACCTAAAGCATGTAGCAAACAGGGCCATGGTAGGGCGGCGTGTCCCAGACACCACCGGTGCATTTTCGCTGTGCTTGAACCGTGTCCATATTTCTAGGATCTACGGTCCAGTTCAAGTTGCTTGTGGACCGTGGAATTGATCTTCTGGCTATGGTCTCCTCTGCGCTTGTGCTTGAATCCCGCTGAGTGACATTGATTATTTCATCCATCCTCCCAAAGCACCCCTGAACCAATTCTTTCAAAAGAAAGCGAAAACGAGCGAAAACGAAACGGCAATGCAACAGAAAGAAAGAAAAAGGATGCACCAGCCGGGAATCGAACCCATTCTCGCCAGAATTCAGAAGACTACAGGATACTGTAGGGCGGCGTGTCCCAGACACCGCCGGTGCGCATTTTTCTTCGCTCCACCTTCAACTGTGTTTCTCCACAAAGACTATGCTTAGGGATGCTTGGATTTGACCAGCTTGTATCCGATGAGGCGTTGAGTTCTATCTCGTCCTTGAACCTGGCCATGATAGACCCTGGGTCTGCCGAATAGTCCCTCAAACGCCGCGGAAACACATCCAAAAAGGGTATTCTTAACATCCATGCACTAGCCGGGAATCGAACCCGCATCCTTCACAAGCATCGATGATTCTACATTTGTAAGGTGGCGTGTCCCACCCACCACCGGTGCGTTCCTATTTCAACCTTGACCATATCTACCCCACCAAGTGAATGCGATATCGATGCTCGGAAGTATTTGTTCAAGTTGCTTGCTCGAAGTGTGGTATTGATCTCGGCACCCTCTGGTCAGTGGTATCTGCCTCGAGTCTCTAGTCTGCTCAGCTGAATCCCTGTGAATCTGAACGTCGATGATTTCATTCAGCACCCTCCAAAACCCCTTGAGGTGCAGCCTTGTCTATGTTCAAAGGTAATTAGTAGTTCAAGTTACATCCAAATCTGCCTGCGCACCTTGAGTAAACTCAACTCTAATTTATCTACCCGGAATTCTGGAGGTTATTTACCTCGGACCCAAAATGTTTTTAAAAAAAAACACCTGTGCACTTTGCATTGCACCAGCCGGGAGTCGAACCCGTTTCCGCCAGAAATCTACAACCATCGCCTACTGTAGGGCAGCGTGTCCCAGACACTACCGGTGCGTTCCTCTCTGAGCTGCTGCCTTGGCCATGTACAAAGGTAATTAGCAGCCTGAGGGAAGTGGTTGATTTGAGCAAGATACAAGCCGCTTACACCTAGATCTTTGCACAGCTCATCGGCGCTTGAGTAAAATCTAATTTATCCACCCAGGATTCTGTAGTGTAAGTTTGTTTGTCTCGAGCCGCCGAACAATCTTAAGAAGAGAATAGGAAAAAACACTCGGGCACTTAATGCACCTGCCGGGAGTCGAACGTAGAGCAGTGTGTCCCAGACACCACCGGGGCATTTCATGCTCTACCTCCACCGTGGCTATCCACATGCGTGAGGGATGCTGAGATCTACGGTTCAGTTGCTTCCACATATTCATCAACCGCGTCTATCCTACCAAGTATGTATGGATACCAGAATCTATCGGATCAAGTTGCATCTGCGTGTGAATACGATCTAATTAAATTCGCCCACGGAAACACAAGATCTCTGTAAGTGCTACAACAATGCGCAGGTACGAGTACTTTTTGTTGTAGTGTCTGTTTATAAGAGACTATGTAAGTGCATTTCTCGGCAGGCCACAAGCGTGGCAAAAAAAACGAAAACAATTGAACAGACCGATTATTTATGCACCAGCCGGGAGTCGAACCCATCTCCACCTGAAACCTGGACGGCCCGTGGCAATTGTAAGGTGGCGTGTCCCGGACACCACTGGCACGTTGCTACCTTAGTCGATCTACAGTTCAGTTGCTTGCTCAGAGCATGGTAGTGATTGGGCTCTAGGCTGCCTCCAGTGTTTTTCCGGCCCCGGCCCGGCCTGCAAGCCATGGCTTTGGCCTAGTTTTGTCTGGTTTTGGCTTCATAAAATTTCACCGAGTCATGGCTTTTACCAGGGGATTGAGGGTGATTTCTGGCTTTGGCCTGAGGAATTGCCAGGCCAAAAGCCAACCCAGGCCACAATTTTGGCTTGGCTTTGGCCTTGGTACCAAAACCAAAAAGCCACAACTTTTTGGCCTGAGGCCGAGGCCAGAAAAACGCTAGCTGACTCTGAATCTGATTCTGTTTTCATCAGAAGTGAGTTCAATACGGTATGGTCTGTTCAAGCCTCGATCCCGGGCCATAACTCGCACCCAACGTCCTAAGATCTCTTTCCATTCAAAATGCCAAAGAACAAAAATTAAAAGACAGAAAGAAAAGAATTCAACCGCAAGCACAATGCATGCACCAGCCGGGAATCGAACCCGTCTCCACCTGAGACTTCAAACATAAGGTCATACTGTGAGGCAGCCTGTCCTAGACACCACTGGTGCGTTAGTTCATGGGCTGCAATGCTGCTTATCTACATTTCTAGGACCTACGGTTCAGTTGAACTTGCTTATGGTAGCGATCTCTGCCTCTGGTCTCCAAAGCTGCTGAACGTCAATACCATTCCATCATCCTCTCATTAGTCATCCTCCGACCTACTCCTCCAATTCCCAAAACCAATTCTTTCAAAAGGAAAACAAACGAATTAAAAAGTGTCAGAATAAAAGACATAGAGAAAATACATGCACCAGCCGGGAATTGAACCCGTCTCCACCACAAACTCATACTCCCTGATCCAGTACTGTGAGGCATCGTGTCCCAGACACCACCAGTGCATTATAACCTTAGCCTCAACCATAGCTATCCCACCAAGTAAGTGTGGGATACTCGAATCTATCAGATCAAGTTGCATCTGCCCGTGAATATGATTAACTAAAGTCGTCCACATAAACACAAGATTTATGTGGGGTTATTTGCCTGCTGCGGGCCAAAAACTTGAAGAAAAAAGAGAGAAAAAATTGAACACCCAAATGAATGCGTGATGCACCAGCCGGGAATCGAACCCGTCTCCGCCTGAGACTTTAAGCATAAAGTCGTACTGTGAGGCAGCGCCTAGACACCACTGGTGCATATTTCTCTTTGCTTCAGCCGTGGCTATCCACATAGGTAAGGGATGCTGAGGTCTATGGGATCAAGTTGCCAGCGTGACATGAGGCATGGTAAGTAATATTAACTGTTCGGTTGTCGTACTAGCGTTTCATATCAAGTGCAATCCAGGCCGGAAAGAGATTCCCCGAAATGAACTCATCGTTTTTTTTTTGGTTGAAAAAAAAAAGGTCACGGGACGACAGCAACATGCACCAGCCAGGAGTCGAACCAGTCTCCACCTGAGCTTCAAATACCCTTGTCATTCATAAGATGGAGTGTCCCAGACACCACTGGTGCATTCCTGTCTAGGCTGTGACCCGATTTATCCAAGGTGTCCAGTTAAAGCTTAATAACGTTGCAATGCATCAGGTAAGGAATGCTCGAACTATATTCCTTGTGGTGTTTACTGGGTTGTCTTTAGTCTCATCAGCGCTTTATATAAAAGTGTCAATTCCATCCCAACCGGCACGCCCTCATATCGAGATTGCGGCATGTCCCAGATACCACCGGTGCGTTCATTTCCGCGCTTCCCCCATACCTAACTATCCATCGAGGTACGGGATATCTAATCTATCAGTTGTCCCTTTAGTGCGGCAAGCAATTATTTCTCTCGGTCCTCTCGAATCCGTCCAAGCTCTATTCTAGAGCAGAACAGCCTCCCTGCTCTTGCTTTACATCAAAATGATCCGGAGTTCCTTTCCAAAAAAAAAGGAAAAGACCAGGTGTTGCTATCCCATGGACCAGCCGGGAGTCGAACCCGTCTCCACCGTAAACGCCGACGCGGACATTCAACAGTATGGAGGCGTCCCGGACACCACTGGTGCGTTTTGCTGACCTGCGACCTCATACTCCGATCTATTGGTTACTTACGTTCAGCACTGTATTGATTTCTTCCTAGACCACTGCTCAACGCGCTAATGCTTTCGAGTCGTGATGAATCAATCCCCTCAAACTAATATCTTTCAAAAAGGATCAGCTGTGGTTCATGCACCAGCGTGGATTCGAACACCCTATCTCCAACCAAACTTTCAACAAGGTGGCGGCGTGTCTCGGACACCCTGCTCTGTATGCTGTGATCCGAGATATTGGATCGCTATGTTCCGAGTAAATATACTCCACCAACGAAGTCAAGAAGATACAACACCTTCGCACTCGGAAAAACCTGGTGATTTTGTAAGGTGGCGTGTCCCGGAAACCACCTGAGCTTTAAACCAACGCATCAATTTATTCAGCCATTTAGGGCACACGACGACGGCAAGGCAAGTTCATAGCCTCCGAGTCTTCATGGCGCCACTACTTGTTTGGTGCTCTGAAGGCGTGGATCGGATGAAGTTGTACGCCACATTTTGCTAAGAGAAAAGAAGGAAAGCAGCTCGTCGCAAACGGATGCCCCGGCCGTAAGTCGAGCCCGCGGTTTTTCAACGGGTCAGATGTCTTAAGGAAAAAATCTGGCACCCGTGCTTCCCGGGGCCCCGAGTGGCCGATCAGCTTCGTTTTTTTCTTCGGTTTTTCTTCTCCAAACCAGCATATCCGGAATGGCGTCGATTTCGAAGAGATTCATTTTATGTGCGTTGGGCTCTTCTTTCATTCTTTCTCCGTTTCTGTTTACATCCTTCCTTCTGGTGCTCTTCAGCGCACTCAGCGTCTGTGCGCGAGACACGGATCTGATTTGCTCTAGATCTTCGTTCGCTGTAGCATACCATTTCTGCATAGTACACCATCTCGCGGTTCTGTTTGTCTGGCTCGGAGATATAAACTCCGAGTCCAAAATGCCAAGTGATTTTGTCTCTCACAACGCGACACCAGCTAAAAATCTGTGAGTACTAGTCCGTGGACTTCGATGCTTGAAGATACTAAATTATTCCTCCTCGCGGTTCAACAGTTGTGCGTTGCATCCCAACTTTACGTTCATTGGCTGCACCAGATTCAAGGAATCACGCAACGATTCCACACTCTGAGACGGCCAGTCTACTATGAACTGACTTTTTAATTGAATTGATGTCAGCACGAACTTAAAGTTGCTCAATGCTTATGGGCTCACTTATCCTGAGTCTTAGGTTATCCAAGGTGTCTTAAATTGGCGGCCTTAACGGATAAACTCAGGTAAACTCCCTTATATTATATTCCTGGCCGTATTTTTGGGATTTCGAGCGGTCATCAATCAACGAACTCCCTGGTGGGACGCGAGGCTTGGAACAGGAGGGGATCGACACTGATGAGCTCAATGCCGACTTTGCAGAGATCCTTCTCTTGGTATTCAATTATTCTCCAGGTTTTTCTACAGACTGATTTGAGCAGCGCATCAAAATCGACGCATCGACGCATCACCACCGCCACTGATCTTCCGCATTCAGGACAGGGGGTTGTTTTTCTCATATTGGGCACTTCGAATATGACAGGTTTAAGCAACTCGATGAGAATCCGAAGTCTCTGTATAATTCAACAGGTATGACAAACGCGACACTAGCGGATAGGGGTTCATACTCATAGACAACATGGTATATAGCTGACAGGGTTGAACCATCAGCAATGTTAAAAGGGAGACAATCGTAAGCTCATGAAAGAAGCTGTCGGCCGCATCTTCCGCAAATAATTATTCATTACGTTACATAAGCTGTGAGGGAAACACTCTCAAATTATTGCGCATCCCTGAATTTTGGGTCAATGCACTGATCCCACTCGGTACCGTGCACGAAGTCAGTGAGATCCAGCTTCGTGGTCCCCCGCCGCGAGATGACGAACAAATTCCATGGAAGACATAAATCTCGCCGGAGCCAAGGGGGAACCCAAATGATGTGTTCTCCTGCAGAGTTAATGATCCAGCCATCGTAGAAACAAGGATGATTTCCCCACAGACCGGAATTTTCAACCTGTGAAGGATGAGAGCAGACCAATAAATTTACACCATCACATACCTTCCAAGCGCGTATCGTGTTGACATTGATGTGGTCTCCAAAACCTGGTGTTGCACAGGAGATAATATATGTGTTGTCCGGAGAGAAAATGACCCGGGTCACCGATGCGTGTTCCACGAACGGACCGGCTACTAGACCTCCTGTATTTGAATCCCAGACGCAAACTGTTTTGTCTTGGGAGGCAGTCAAGATCTGTTTCCCATTTGGCGACCAGGCAACCGCGGTGATCGGCTCGATATGCTCGTCGGTGCGGTGGTTGATTGCAACCCCAGTTCTGGAGTCCCATATTTGCCTTACTACGTGATATATCTCGAGGCCTTTCCAAGAAATGATGAGTTTGCCATCCGGAGAAAATCCGAATCCCTCGATTTTAATTTTTCGATCCGCCTGAAGTGGTCCCAAAAGGATCAGCCCATTTTCAGAATCCCAGACGCGTACGGTGTAGTCCTTGGACCAAGAAAGAAAACGCTTGCCATCGGGTGAAAAATCGACAGAAATGATTGAGTCGGTGTGGCCCCCCAAGATAGCGACAATAGCACCGTTGACGGAATCCCATATTCTCAGAGTCGAGTCATGCGACCCAGACACGATCCGCGTTCCATCAGGCGAGAATGCAACAAAGCTGATTTCATGCCCATGTCCTCTGAGTACAGCAACCTGTGCACCAGTAGCTCGATCCCAAACCATGATAACCCCCTCGGAGGACCCCGCGCAGATTTGCTTTTCGTCTGCCGACATGGCTACAGATGTCACCCGGTCTATATGCCCTTCGAATGGCCCAGCAATGTGAACACAATCCTCCCAACTCCAGACTCGGATTGTTCGATCATCGGACGCAGAGATAATGTGCTTTCCGTCCCGCGAGAGACCGATCGCGGTAAGACTGCCGGGTAGCTCCCTGGTAATGTCTTTATGCATCCAAAGGGAACTCGAATTAAAGTCGGTGAACACTCTTTGAAACTTCTCCAGATTGCTGGATTTGACCAGCACAGGGTGGCCCGCGGCTCTCAGCGGTTGGCGGACCACGGCCTCTGTCCTCGAGTCCCAAATCCACACTGTTCCACCGTGTGAAGAAGCAATCCGTCCGCAGTCTGGAGAGAAGGCTGTGAGGTCTGGCTTTCTGAACCTTATTCGCCCAGCCAAGATGGTGGCCGCAGTCTCGGAGTCCCAAACTCGACTGTGCAGCCCGTCTTGTTTTGAGCCAGCCATAATCTGTTTGCCAGGGAGGCCGATCGCGACACAGCCAAATCCTTCGGTGTTGAATGGCCCAGCAAGCATCGCACCAGTGTTGGAATCCCATATCCGCAATTCATACGAGCAGCTTGACACAATCCGTGTTCCATCTGGCAAGAATTCGACGAAAAAAACGTTGGAGCGGTGCCCCTCCAAAGGACCTGCAAGTAGAGCACCAGTTTCCGAGTCCCAGATCCGCACCGTAGCGTCCCCTAAACGGGGAAACATTTGGCCGTCGCCAGAAACGATCCATTTGTGGTCAGGAGAGAACGCCACAGAGCCAACATCCCCATTGTGCCCGTCAAATGGCAGAGCAGTTGGAGAGCCATTTGTGGACTCCCAAATGCGCACAGTCTTATCCGATGACCCAGACGCAAACCGCCCGCCATCTGCTGAAAACGCGATGGAGTTGATACGTCCGAGGTGGCCCTCCGATAGCTCTGGCACCCCATCCACATCCCCAGCCTCCAAACCCCAAACACGGACTGTGTTATCAATGGAGCCAGACACAATCTTCTTAGCATCTGGGGAAAATGCGACAGAAGTGACCTCCTCGGCGTGCCCTTCAAAAGGCCCTGCCACTATGGCGCCAGTTTGGGAATCTATTACCTGTAGCATTTGGCCAACACCGCATGCGAGGGTCTTTCCATCTGGTGAGAACACAAGGGATCTGGAATCTTGGCAGAATAGTTCAGCAACTATGGCTCCAGTTTCAGAATCCCAGATTTTGACGGCTCTATTCCTGGTTATATCACCAGCAGCAATCTGGGAACCATCTGGCGAGAAGGCAACAGATATGACCAAGCGCTTGTGGTCTAATGGTCCAATAACGACAACACCAGTTTTCATGTCCCAGAGTCGAACTTTCCCGTCGTAGCATCCAGACATAATTCGTGAGTCATTAGTAGGTGAGAAGGCGACAGATGAAACCCCCTCGGGGTGCACATATGGTCCTGAAACGATCGCACCTGTATTTGAATCCCAAACACGCAGTGTTCCGTCCGAAGACCCAGAAGCGACTAGCTTGCCGTCTGGCGAGAATGTGACAGATTGGATGGTTTCGGTGTGTCCTGTGAGCGGCCCATGATCAGATGGGGATTCACCGCCGCGATCTGTAAGTGTCGCAACAAGAATGTCACCGATCACAGAATCCCAGATTAGCAATGTCCCGTCCTCAGATCCAGACACAATCCGGGTACCATCTGGTGAGAATGCGATGGACTTGACAGCACCAGTGTGGCCTGTGAAGGGCCCAGCAATAATCCCGCCAGTTTCCGCATCCCAGACCAGTATGGTCTGGTCTACAGCTCCAGATGCAATCCGCTTGCCATCTGGTGAGAACACGACCGAATTGACCCCGGTCGAACCATTCAGACTAGTGTGGCCATGTAGTACCTTTTGAGAATCCGACCACCTCTCCCCAACGGGTCCGTGAAATCGTACTGTCCGCGGAAAGGACGGTAAGAACTGGTTCCGGACAATGGATTTCTTCGGTGTCAATGGTATGGCCGAGACATAGATGTGCGGTGCACTTTGTGCAATCAGTGGTGCAAAAACTGCAACAAATTTGAGCGCATCCTGGAAGATATTCGCGAGAACCTCATGCGGTGACTAGGGGAGGAAATTAGAACTACAATAAATAATCCCACGAACACTGTAGTTTACTGACCACGTATGCTAGGGCAATGTTGAGGCTGTCGGTTGCAATTCTGACTTCCTGTAGAAGGCTGAGGACTTCCAGCCAATACAGAAACTTTTGATGGATGAATTTCTTTAATTCTTCGAGGATTTCCGGATCGGGACCCGCGTCATGCAGGTGATCGGCCCAATATTGGCTGGCATAAGACAACTGGGGGGAAATATGGGTTTCTACACGAACTGAAAGGTCCTGTATTTCAACATTTAGAAGACGGGAATCTTTCAGGCTGCATATGTTGAACCGAAGCTCCTTGTTGAGAATTTGCAAGCATCCCAAGGCAAGACGTCGGCTATGAAGTTCGGAGTCGATAAACCACGGTTCACTACCGCTCATGTCGAGATCGGTGAGGTAATCGGAAAATGATGCATGAAGCAGCTGAACGGTCTTCCCGTGACCCCGGTGCACAAAACAACCAAGATAGTCCAGCACCTGGGAGCATGTTCCTGTGCCCAAACCCACTAAGGAATCGATTACTGCATCCGTCAGTGGAATTCGACTGAATACAACAGCGCTCAAGACAGCGCGAGCTTCTTGAGAGAAGGTCGCATCATTCCAAGGCCCAGACTGTTCGAGGGCTGTGGTGTACAGGGCATTGAGGTCCGGTGTTCCCTTCTGACCCATTTTAAGAAGCTTCTCGAGCCTGTCCGCGGGTTTATATTGGTCGATAAATTTGGCTGCGGTCGATGCCCAGATGAAGAGACCAGCAGCGTAGTTTGCCAACCTCGATATGATTGACTCCTCTGGCCATGTTGCATCCAGGCGATGATTCTTTCGAATATCATCCATGCATTGGTGGAGATAAACGAGGATATCATCCCTAGTGGCCTGCGTTTTAATGTCAAGTTCCCTGGCAGTGATAAGGGTTTGTGTACGAAATGGACCTGCAATATCCGAATCTGGCCGGCTCGTGATGAGGAAGCGAAAAACAGCAGGGAGTTTGGGGAACTCGTCAACAATCAAAGACAACAGACTCCGGCGTGAACCCGGATCCCCGCATTCATCCAGTGCATCTAGAATAACAATAACCGGGCCCCTGATCTGATCCTGAGCCCCAAGAAGAGGGTCGAGTATGAGCCTGCGGAACTGTGTCTGAATCGGTGCGGTGACGAGTGTTGCGTCGTCCGAAATAGCGTCGCAGATGGCTGTCCTGATATGCGAATTGGACGCAGCCATCCAGTACGCGATCGTACGGACGACAGCACCGGGGCTACTGCCCGCCGGATTATTCCGGTCAAAAAATAAGAATGCCCCGAGGCGGTGGAGGCTACGGAAGTACTGGGAGATGCTTGTTGATATTGTGCTCTTTCCAGCACCTGCTACACCGTAGAGCCAAAGAATATTGCCATTCTCTGATGGCATAGTGAGCCATTCGGTGATTGCTGTTAGGACATCTTGACGGGTACCGAGCAAACACTCGGTGCGCAAGGATGCATCGACATTGAGTGGGTTAAGGGTCTTCAACTTTTCTGATTGTACTACATGCAGTGTGCACACAATTAAGACGTTGAAATTCCCAAGACAATTCCGCATACCTAGACTCTCTACATCATGCCTTATCTTAGCAGAGAAAAATACAGATTGCATTGCAAGGCCACGGTCGAAAGACTCCTTGACCTTGAGTAGTGCTGTAGAAAGGCCATCAATCTTTTGACTTGTGTCGGACCAAGTACTTCGAATGAGACGTCCTGGACCCGTGGTTATGACTAGAAAAAAAATTGAACATCTTTTCGTACCTGAGAACCCATGTCCGGTATATTCACAGATAAATATAGCACATTCCAGTGTCTGCTTGGCGATCTCCACAACAACATTCTCCAGCCTCTTGATTTTTTGGGGCAGGTTTTCAACATCCTCCACGAAATCATACACCTCAATCATTGTCTCCACAAGTTCAATAACATTGTCTTCTATCTGCTGCTCTTTCTTTACAGCCTATGCATGCATTCAGGAAAGAGGGGAAAGTCAGAATGAGGTCACATACCTGGCACACAGAGGTGAGTATCTTCCATGCTGCATTGGCGTAAGGATTAATCTTAGTCCCATATCAATCGAAGTATACATGCACCCGTCATCGGCATTCGCACCTGGGTAACACCATCCCCAATCTTTAGAACGAAGTCCAGTCTCGTCACGACAACTTTCAATCGGGATGCAAGATTTCCACCGTTCGCTGATGCTAACTTGCTCGCAGCCATAGCCTTCTGGGCGTCATCAATCGCACTCTTGGCCATAGCCGGTGTCAAATCTTCCATGCGTAACATTAGGATCCCTGAAGGCTTTCCTTTTGACGTCCCTTCGATGGCAACAAGTTGAAGACTTGCGACTAAGCGAAGAATTAGTCCGATAGCCACGAAATTGGCTAGATACCACCTCTCGAATTCGGGTCCGCACCACACAAGTTCAAAAGGGCATCCAGCTGAAGAGTCAATGCGCCGAGGCAGATGTCACCGCGCACGGGCACGGATGTATCGTGGAACAACTTCAGCGATATCTCGGCTGTCGCCTTTTCTGATCTGTCACAGGCGCCATTTGAGAGCTACGAGCCGACACAGAGGGGCGGACTCACATAGTCAATGGTTCATCCCACTTGGGTGCGATTGTTCTCTTCATCGTTCGAGTCCGGTGTATCCGGCGCCCATCTTGATATATCACCACGTAGGGATTCGGTGTCTTGCTGTGAAGAGGGCCAGGATTCCATTTGAATCCGTGAGCCCTCTCGACTAGAAAGCGAGATTAGAAGTCAAATAGAAAATAGATTAACAAAGACCACGGCTTACTGAAGAAAGTGTAGCTGGACGACATGGTCGAGGGACGGACTGAAGATGGTTACCTACACGTGCCATGTTCAAAAATATAACTGTCAGTACTTACGGTACTTACGGTACTTACGGTACGCCAGGCTGTCGACATTCAAACGGACTCCTCACAAGCAGGACCAATCCCCGGCGTCATGGTCGTAGTAATTTACACAATCTATTTTTCTAGCCATGATTTTCATCGTGTTAATCAACCGCACACTCAGTCACATCCAGACAAGGCCAAGTGCGCAACTCATGAAGTCAAAGTTTCTCGGCGGATCAAGGTCTGAATGCGCTTCTTTTCTATTACTTAATTGGTGCGAGTATCAGAGTAATCGGCACAGGGATTTTGACACTGATTCTCAAACGCATTCAGTGCATCCACCCTGTGTATCCCGTCCGAGGAAAGGTGAATCAGCCCATTGCGTTTCTATAAGTTTTCATTTTCAGGCTTCGCACCCTCGGCTGGCGCGGATTTCACTTCCCAAAGCCGGTAGATACGTGTAAATTTGGCAACTGATCTGTTGAATCCCCGTCTACAGGTGTGTTTCTGGAAACAACGACCCGTACTCTTGGGATGCCGAAAGCAAGGCACTGGCAAGAGGGTGATGAAAGCAAAATGAGAGCGTGGGCCAACACTTTGGAGTCGCCTTATTGCACTCCTCGAGGATTTTGCGGCCGAGACATTCAAACAGCCAGATTCCCTGCGAGGCAGGAGAAAGGTCGACCAAATGGACGGAACTATGCGCCAGCTGAAAATCTCAAGTTGCTGGCGGCGAGATCACACCGGCATGGCGCGGCCCGTTGATCCGTGATCCAGAACAAAGCCGCCGTAGGCAGACAAACCTAGTCTCCCTAGTCAGACCATATATCAAAATTATTTTTTTTGAAGAATTTGGAGAGGGCAAAAAATAACCTCTGATTCCACTTGACACATCAAAGCCGTAGGTCAGGCTTCCCGATTAGGCTATTCCTAATCGGGAAACCCTCGACTCGGACTCGACGGGCGATAAAGGTCACACCTTGGATCTGAGGAGGCATGTATGTGCTTCAAAATAGTTTCCTCCTTAAAAGATCTCCCTCAACCCTAAATTCGACCACACCGCACACCTTTCTGCGATTCAATACTGTGGCTGTGCATGAAATTCGCACGATAAGAATTTGTGTTTCTCAAGGGACCAGGATGAAATAAATTGAAGGGAACACGCAGAATGATGGTCAGAGATCCCCTCATGGTGTTCAGATGCTTTACAGGACATTCAGTCACAGATTGAGCAGAGCACAACAGATGCGGCGGAAGGTCGACCTACGGCTATCACCTGACAACTAAAACTAGACTAAGACAAACCCAATCAAGGCCCAACTTAGTCTAGACGCTACAACAATAGGATGCTCGTACTCGCATGTTGTACTCTGTTGAAAAGGTTGAGATCGCTGGCCGCATTACACTTCACAGATTTTCCTGGGTGCCAATAGCAGGCATTTATGAGTGTGTATTGTAGAATTTGGCTCCGGCAGGGACTTCCAGGCAAGAGTAATTGCAAAGACAGTCCGGTCAGTTAGACCTGGTTACAAACCAGTGGGGTAACTACAACAAATACTCGAGCTTCTATATGTAGGTGAATATCCAATAGATAAGAACAGTATCACATGTAAGTAAAGAACTGAATAAAATAATGCGGAGGCATAGCAACAGATAGCAAAGTACATGGACCGATAACAAATACCATGGTGATTATATGTGAACTGCATGGTCAAGCTTGGATCTCCAACATGTATTTCAGAGACTCAAGCCTTCACTATTGTACTATTTCGACCAAATGTTCACGGGGTGTCACCTGTCACCTAAGGTGTTTTTTTTTTTGGAGTGTTTAGGACAATGAAACTTTGTCTACAGAAGCATTCAAAGCTCATCCGCTGGGTTGCTGGGTATTAGCCAGTCGGTGCCAGTGAATTTTGTCCAGGAGGAAATGCTGTTACGCACATGTTTTCAACCTGCGTGGGACTCTGGCCCGAAAGTTTATCCTATCCCATGTCTATCAGTTAAGCCACATACCCACTAAAACCCCCTCATGTGTCCAATCATCTGGCAATGAGTCTTTGTCCATAAGTAGGCCACTCCATGTATTTAAAACCAGTTGTTTTTCAATGTGAGTAGTCTGAATCAAATTTTATCAGTCAATCACCAGTCACGTTGCAAGGCCCCGTTGATAACTTTCAGCCATTGGTTATGAATTGCTGATTCAGTGAGTATCCTGTACGGGTTTAAAATCACTCGGTTGACATGGAGGTTCCATATTGTATGCCATGCAACCAAGACAAGAATCAAGTCCAGCAAGACCCAGGAAGCATCATGAACTGACCATTCGAGAGAATTTTCTGTTGTACCGCGCGGCGACCTTCGCCTCTGACTCAGTGCTGACCGGAGTTTCAAGACTTACTTTTGTTCACATGAATGGGATGGTTTCTCGGGCTTCCCCAGCAACGGTTCTTCACAATTAAGTTGACACTGGAGGATCCGAGAACGTTCAAAACATTCTTCAAAACCTCCAGCTTGACCAGCCACTCATCCTAAGAATCACAAGATCGCTCCCATTGCTCAAGGCCCTTCTGCTTCCATGCAGAATGCAAGGGGCGCAAGATAACGACCCCCTCAATACGGGGTGGAGGCCGAGAACTGTCCTTTCTATAATATATCCCCTCCTGCCCATGCCAACAGATAAACAGCCAGGTATCAAGATGTGTTGTCCTTCCTCACCTCTGCTGGAGCATTCATCCTTGGGCCTGATGTCTCAATTCCCGGGTGCCTCAACTTCTTCGATAGCTTCTCCGGCATTGTCAGCACTCGCTCAATTGGCTCTTTGAATGTCATCTCAATTATGGCGCTGTCTTCCCCTTAAGCTTCAAAATCCCAAGTCCTCAATCACGACCTTCATTCTTCTCCCTGTTCAAAGAGAGAGGCGCTGCTGTATTTTTTTTTCCCAGGCTAAGTTATTTAAAAAAAGTTCAGAAGGCTTCAAAACTGCACTTGGAATAGTTTACAGCTAATGTCGGAACCGAAGGCGCGGTGAAAAATTTTCTGTTTTTGAACATTTCCGAAGAATTCCCCATAACTCGATGAGTTCTCAACGGATTGACACGAAACCTAGCTAGTATTTCCAGGCTAATTCATCCGCAATTAGTGATGTAAAGGAAATTGCGAAAATGTATTTTATCTTTCCATTTGGCACCTGAGGCATTGTTTCTGTTGAACACCTCCTAGGAGGGTGGGGACTTGTTCAAACACACTGAATTTTTGGGATGGAAGGCTTACATGCATTATAAAGAGGGTGATGTTGCCAGAATTATGATTATTGAGTCACTATCGACTCGGAAGTAATCTTTCGATCAAAAATTTCGAACTCAATCAATAGTGACTCAATGGAGAAGAAAATCATAATTCTGGCAACATCACCCTCTCTATAATGCATGTAATTCTTCCATCCCAAAAATTCAGTGTGTTTGAACAAGTGCCCACCCTCCTAGGAGGTGTTCAACAGAAACAATGCCTCAGGTGCCAAATGGAAAGATAAAATGCATTTTCGCAATTTCCTTTACATCACTAATTGCGGATGAATTAGCCTGGAAATACTAGCTAGGTTTCGTGTCAATCTGTTGAGAACTCATCGAGTTATGGGGAATTCTTCGGAAATGTCCCAAAACAGAAAAATTTTCACCGCGCCTTCGGTTCCGACATTAGCTGTAAATCGTGTTGAATGGAAAAGAGAAGTTTTGGACGGTCCCCGTCTCAAATCAGACTAGATTGGGAAGTCAGATCACAATGATCAGCATTACGTTAATCTTCTTCCACCTCGCTCGCAATGGCAAAAGGAGGGAAGAGCAAAAAGAAAGCAGTGCACAGTGCACACTAACATGCACTGGGAAGGGGAAGCGCCAGAGACGAGTGTAGGCAGGTAGAGGATCAGTAGATAGTGGGAGACGACAAAAGAATGGTCTTTCATGTGATGCGAGTCAGAAAGCACGGAGGGGTGGGAAACTCCTCCCCATTATGGTAGGGGAGGGGGAAGGGGTCGTCAGCTTGGGTTGAAAAAATATCCAATTTTTTAAAGCCGAACCACCCTCCTTGGTATAAGTGAGTTGCCGCTCAGGTTCACACACATGTCAGACTGATACACAAACTATTTATAACATTTATATGGGTCAACATGAGCAAGGATATTGAGAGCTTTGAGAGCAGCCCGAGGGAACACAATGGTGTCTATACAGGTCTGACGACCTCTGCGGACGAGGGAGGTACAGCTGTGCCAATCCACGTCCGCACACTTTGTTTCCCATGATCGGCACTGCTCGGCTAATATCAGGCTGTGCCGACGGGGGCCACTGACAATGACATGTTCTCCCAGCGCTATTTTGATCCGCTCCCGTAGACGTGGAGGTTAATTGAGCCGCGGAACTAGCGCAAAACACACTGCTCCATGTGTAGCGCTCAGGCATGTGGAGCCAGGCCACTGTGAGGTAAACCAATCCTCATTTCATCTCGCAGAATTGAGAAAATGCCTAGGCGTGCGTACCCGTATGGTTAGTACTTAATTTAACATTTGGCATTCTGCGGCCGGTGTGCATATCATCCCAAAACTGATGCCCGTGCCTTCAGAGCCTGATCGGACACAAGGTGCGATGCGGGTCAAGGACCGGACCTAAGTTTGCAGTGGCGAACCAACGCCGCAAGTCATCAATTTATCGTTTCCCCGTCTGATATCTCGAACATGGATCGCAGGTGTACAAATTTGGGTCTTACTGTCTTTCATCCACCACCTGTATAATCAACGGTCGACATCAGCCTTCTTGCTCTGAGTGGCGGCCCCGTCTTATTTTACCACCCTGATTATCGAGATTCAACGCCCCTATAATGAAAGGAGTTCTTCCCTAATCCCGAATTGATGCAAGTTTCATGTCTTCAGAGTGCATTCCATCAAAATTCAGGAACCACAGTATTTCAGAGCGCGCGCGCTGGAGCGAAGTGACGGCATATCTTGTACAAGTCGGCTCAAGGTGCAGGCGTGAGTAAACCATTTACAGCCGATGTCAGTGTCGAAGGCGCGAATCCGTTTTGGGCATTTTTTGATCCCCGCGGCTGAGTAGCCCTTAATTCTGCATGGATTCAGATGGGAGGCAGCTAAATAATCTGGGCTAATTCATGCACAATTATTGACAGAAAGAAAGTTGCAAAAATATTTTATAGCCAGTGAGACTGGTCTGGGGTGATTTTTTGGGCGTCAATTTGGTCTACCGGCATCTAGGCAGGTTGAAATGACTTAGATTTTTGTGAGGGAGGACTTCTATCCATTAAAAGTTGTGATTGAATCACATTTGTCGGGAGTTCAGGGATGGAGTCAAATACCACGATAAGTACTTCCTGATAGCAGGGTATTGCCATCGTTCTGATGTCATTGCAAGCACAATAAACTAAGATATTGAATCTATCATAAATTTTAGAATTCATAGAAGTCCTCGCTCACAAAAACTAGGTCATTTCAACCTGCCTAGATGCCGGTAGACCAAATCGACCCCCAAAATCACCCCCAGACCCATCTCACTGGCTATAAAATAATTTTGCAACTTTCTTTCTTTCAATAATTGTGCATAAATTAGCCCAGATTATTTAGCTGCTTCCCATCTGAATCCATGCAGAATCAAGGGCTACTCAGTCGCGGATCAGAAAATTCCCAAAAGGGATTTGCGCTTTCAGTGCTGACATCGGCCGTAATTTATTGGCGCCTTTTCTCACCGCGGCGCGGGACCGAAAACGCAGCGGATTACGCCGAGGCTCGTCATGCTATGATTCATTGAATTGCAGTCCAGCGGTACTTGAGTAGATGCCGGAGGCCCTGAACTTTCCCGCATTTGAGTTGCGATGCTCCGAAGGACCAAAATTGGCCCGGCTGAGACCTGCGAGGACCTACACATAACGCAACTCAAGCTAAACTTTGCAATATACAGGGACAAACTTGGAATTCACTCCATTTAAGTTGCCTGAAAGATACGTATCCCACCACATTCTTCGTCGGTCCAGTTCTGCTCATGTTCTTCGAAATCTAGTGTTACATCCCTTTTGTACGTGAGGAATCGGGCGGCGTTTTTTTTTTTTGCATGAGGGATTGGGGATAACACAAATGGCCGTGATGGCCGGTTCGCGACGGTAATTCCCGGCATTTGTATTGTTTTGGCTTGAAAAATAATCACAAAGTTTTGCCCCATTCTGGACGATATCCATGACTGTTCCGCAGGGTCGGCCTCTCGTTCCAACAATTGTATAGCATTCTCCCACAAACTGCGTTCAAACTCCCACATCCGGTTGTGGGCTACTATTTCCCAGGACTTGCCTGTCAAGACCGGGAAATCGCGAGCATGTCATTGTCATTTCTTGATGCGGGAATGTATCTCAATCCGTGTGCTTGTGGCAGGGCTGCGGGCGGCTGGAACGTGCAGGTTTTTGAGGTGAACCCTAACCGCCCCTCGTGCCTGGACATTGAACTGGGCGCTCTGACGGAACTACGTCACCGGTACCGAGATCGAGGGACGTATCCGACTTTATCGCGCAAATCTGCGTGATGCATCCCACGCTCTACTCAACACTTTCCGATTTAGCAGGGCGCCGCTTCAATCCATGATCTCCTCAACCACGCAATAAAAGGCTGTATTGATGTCTTCCAGCGCCCACATCTCCCTCCTGTGTCGGCAGCGGGTTTCCTCCATCCCCCGGGCGCTACCCACTCCGCGATACGAATGACCCGCTATGGTATGCCCTTCATCTTGGAGGACACGACTGGCCGACTCACCGGCTCCGAGTTCATCGACATTCACGAGCGATTACACTTCACCATCCGCCGCACGGCGCATGACACCTGCCACACATCCTACATGATCTATAACACCAATCCCGGCGTCATTCGGAGTGCGCTGCGCAGGCCGCTCGTCGTCCTCGACTTCGGTGCGAAAAATGCACTGGGGACGATCAGCTTTGCTTCGGTCGCGATGCCCATGCGCCAGTACCTCACGAAGCAAGCGACGAGGAAGTACGTTTCCGCCCTCTCTTTGTAGGTTCTTTGCCTATTCTTCTCTCAGCTCAAAGGTCCGTCGATTTGTCGCCTCCGACGGACAGACGTACCAGTGGGCGCGGCGCATGCAGACGAATCAGGAGTGGACGGTGCGTTAGCACTTTTATTGCGTATATTTGTCAAATTAACTCACATCGATCTTTCATTGAACCACGCAGTGCACCAACGCGAACGGGTACGTGATTGCGTGCTACAGTCTGAAGTCGCCGGGGGAGCCCGAATACAACAACTCTTCGGGATGTGTTTTGGAAATCGCGGAGCAATTCGGTAGCTTAGCCCCCGGTGCGCGTCCAGCGAACCGTCCACCACTCAGTCAACTGACTCTGACTTTCCCCGGCTAGAAATGCTCGCATCCCTCTGGATCATGCGGCATATCGCCGCAAAAGACCTCGGCTAGGCTGCAATCTCGGCCGGCTCAGCTCAGGCCTCATCCTTTCCCATCGACTGTGTAAAAAAATCCTCCTGTCCTTTTATCCCGCCACCAACGCCATTATTGCGACCTTCTTTCAGCGACTTGCAACGGACACCCGCATATTTTATAACGTCCCTAGGACATGCACGACACGGATGTCGATCTCAACCGAATCCATTCTTGTTGCATGTAATCTTTCCGCATGGACTACACGTATAACCATACTAAATCCATGGAATATATATTCCTCCCGTTTGGGTCTATTCACGTACATTCATACTTTATACTTACCGTTACTTTACTTGCTTATATTTTCTGTGGATAGTTTAACCATATAGCTTGTACAGCTGTGTATAGTATAATTTAACTGCATTCATAAAATCCGAACACAAATAGACTGGTACCTGTGTGCCGGCATCTGGTCACTTGGATGACAATTCAATCAAGCGAATCAAGCAAATTTAATGCGCGGCTCGGTTCCTATAATTTGCATGATTTCCCCGACGCCCAGCATTCCCACTTACAACTTGACTCGACATGAAAACGATGGTTGCCAAACGATTCGTAGGGCCGGCCTGTCCAGAGTTAAGGTAATGGAAAGGACAGCGCTTATCACTCCGCTACAATCATCGACGCCTTCGTAATTACGGGTTCTCTCGGTGCGTACGTAGAGACCATGAAAATTTGCCTCCTGTATCTACTCAATTTATAACTTCCTCTAAGGCTTATGACGCCAGAGAATGCGCGTCTCTAACGTTACAGCTGTTCTCGAAACTAATGAGATGACGTGATTTTTTTTTGGCGCATGTTGTACAGGCTCGAAAGTGGACTAGGCCAGTACTAGGCTGGCGAGTACCCAGTTGAAATACGTCGTTTGGGGCAGAGAACGGTTCGGATCAGTCGGATCAGTCATATCGGACGTGTTGATTTTTTGTATGGGATCAACCAACGAAAGAAGGTGTACCTATCAGTTGCGGTGCCTTGTCATGCAGGTGCCAAATTGCCACTGGAGCATCAAACTTGGCTTTTGCCACCACACCACCAGCATGGACTCTCCCTCGTCACCCTTCTACCGCCAGAACTGGAACGGGAGACTTTCGAAACAGCTGCAGAGCTGTATCCCAAAACCATTCCCAATCTTCTTCTCGTTTCCCACCGCGTCCACGAGTGGTGAGCTTTTTTGGCTCAGTGCGCCACACAGAGTATTATAGGTCTGGCAGGGTTGGCAGAATCAAATACAAAACCGTGACTCAGAATGGAGACCTTTCGACCTGTAAAGTCTCGGTTCTCCAGCGGGCGATCTGGTCCAACTCAAAGCCTGCGTCTTTCTTCCGCGACTGCGTCCAGCACCTGCTCGTCAAAGAACTCCTGTGGATCAACTAGAGGAAATTCTCTCCGTGTGCAGTGGAGTTAAATCCTTGGCGCTCTTCCAGCGCCCGGACCATTAACCCCTGCACTCGGCGCTATGCGGCCGCGTCGGCTGACCCTGAATTTGAAGTACGTGCTCAAAGACATGACTTCCCCCCTTTCAGTCCCTCCAATATTCACTTTCGTTACGCATCTCGATTTGTATACCTCCATCCAAGAAGGTGCTGGCAACATCGTTGGCCATCTGGCATTGTTCCCCGCCTCACACATTTGGCGGGATTTTACAGTGGCTACAATGTGTTCCCCGTACTTGAACGATGCCGAAAACTCGAGGCTCTTATCGATATGCATCCCCCTCTGCCTCAGTGGGCTCAGATGCCCGTCGAGATCCGCGATTTGTGTCAATGGAGGTATCTCACGAATGCCATGCCAAAGAATATGCGAATGCCTGGGTCATGGGTACGCGCGGTGGGATGGATTTTTGGGCCCGTGCAGATGCTTCATTGCGAAGAAGCGCCGCGGGGAGATTACTCCCAGTTTGTGTTCTCCAATTCATGCTTCATTTAGTTGGTTTATATCGTACTTTCTAGGCACGCGTTGCTGGATTGAAGAAGCCGATGGAATTTGGGTACCGCCTGGCCATTAATCTGGGGAGCCTTCGATGCCTCTTGATGTGCCGGTTCGATTTTCGAGACCAAACGCATCAGCCATAATAATATATTTCAGCCAAAATTGAGCAATTGATGATGAAGCGCCCAGGAAACAAAGGACAACGAGTTATATAACGTCGTGAATCAAACGGTGAATGTCATTGGATACCAAGCTGTAGTATACAGGAGAGCAGCCCCATATGTCCCCGAGTCGCATTATCTGGTTTATATCTACACTATTCTATTTATATTTTGTACAACGGCAACCAGAACAACTATGGCTGTGTTCCTCGTCCGCAACCACACAGGATCACAAATATCCCAGGAACCCCGACCGATGGCGGCTCCGCGACCGGCGGTGTCCGTGTCCGTGGCCCGTGTGTGTCACAATTACCGGGGCGCGCGAATGGCCGCTTGAATAGCCCCCGTAGCCGCCGCCGTAGTATCCCCCCCGTACGCATAGTTGGGATAGTAGTGTTGCGAGGGCATCCCGTAATAGCCACCGGAGGAGCTGTGTCGGCGGTGCGAGTGGTACCCATGGCCGTGGCTGGATGGATATCCGTACGAGGGCATAACGACGCTGCCCATGCCCATGC
>JARJLF010002875.1:0-27083 GCA_029378395.1 Mycena leptocephala
ACGACAATAACGACAAGTAAAAAGAAGGGATTTTTAACACACGCCGCGTGCGCGAGTGGTGGCTAATAGAGCCACGGCAAAGAAGAACGATGGAGTAAGGCTCTCATCCTTCCCCGGGAAATAAGAGACGCATCAGAATTCGGTCTTGAGCTTGATGTCGATGCGTCTTGAAAAGTCGAATGCCGGCGCTCTTGACGTCTTGAGCCTGAGGCCTGAGGTTTCTTGACTCTTGAGGCGCTTGAGGATCTTCATGTCTTAGAGTCTTGACATTAATCAAAGCTCAGAAAGGAACGATAGGTAGAAGGTCGCGCACGCGTTGTCCAAACGTCACGACCTTGAGCTTGAGGTTGTACCTGGCGGCAAGTTGAAGGTCAAAATAGTGCATTGTGCTCCCCCAAAGAGGTTGAAAGTGACTCAGGGAATGTCCGAATTCGATGGGAGTCAACACAAGTTCCTGATGAGGAAGCCGTCGTCGGGGACAGGCGTTTTCTGGTCCAAGTGATGTCGCACTATTATTAGAGATCAGTTATTGCAGTAGTTGGAATCCAGTTGTAATAGCCCGCGCGCAGCACAACGATAGGTCTATCGAAGGCCGCACAAGAGATGAGATTTGGTCTGGGCAAATAAATCTGGAACAGAGTTTCCACTGCCAACGACGATGGTCGCACAGTCGGGTACATCGGGTACATTGCAGGATGTTTCCGGTCAAAATCAAAGGGAATTTTACCTGACGTGGCTGGACCGTTACTCAGCTTCAAGGTGAACAGTTGTACAATAAGTACGGATCAAGATGTGTGGGAGCCATCAATTCTTAGGTGGCCGTCTTTCGGGGTACGGGACGGCTCAAAAAAAAATGGCCGTCCCCCGTAAATTAAAGTATGAAACCGAACATCGGCGGCAACATTTTCGAGAGTGCCAACACCTCCTACATGTTTTTCTTGTGCTGATTTGCTTCAAAACCAGTATACCGAAGACAACCAACGCTGGTTCATGTGAGGGGTTGCTACCAAAAAATATTCTGTGGACCGTTGCGGTGCGCAGTGCGCGATAGAACAACTGTGCGCGATGAGGTTATGGTTGCAGCCCAACAAGATGAAATCCCGTAAACGGCCGTCAGAGATGGCAAAATTGCCGTTACGACATGGAGCCCGTCCTGTAAGTTTCATTGGCAGACCTACCGTTGGCTCACGGCACATCCGATACAGTAACACGGGAATGGACAGGCCTAAACAGTTTTGTTTTGCGGCGATTTACATTTTCAGTGCAGTGTTTGACGGGAGCGGAGGGACAGTAGGTGGAACATGAGGTTAGTGAGTTTCCAAGGAATTCCCAAGGTTAAAGATATCAAGGCACGAAGAAGATCTTGTACGTGGTGAAACAGCTACGGGAGCATCGTCAAGCGACAGAGGCTGTACACCCGTTTATTAATATTCAAAGCCGGGCTATATCCTCGATCAAGATCAATTCCATCTGATGCTTGTGATTGGAGTCTACCACCTAAAGCCTTTCAGGTTTCGCGTTGTGGCACTCCTTGACTTCCTCTTTCATGGCCACCATCCCTCCTACTCCCCCCTCTCCCGGCGTCGGTTCCCGCAGAAAGGGCATCAAGCCCAGTCTCCCGCTCTCCGCGTTCTCTCCTCCAAACTCTGGCACCGGCGAGCGCTTTCCTTTGCCTCCCAGTCCCAGCACAGTCCATCCAGCGGTTGTCGTCGACGCCCATGTAGTTGTCTCCGATGCAGATCCAACTCTTGCATCGTGGAAGAAGGAGGCGGGTCAAGCGCTCGGAGGTCGTGTTGGCGGAGTCGTCCTTTCGATGCCCGAGACAGATCCCCAGAAATTCGTGGCTGGGTTAGTCGCATCAAGTTTGGAGCTGTACCAGACCTTGAATGATCGTCCTCAGATTGCAGATGAAAGACCCAGGCGTCCCCATTCTTTCTCTCATGGTGCCATTCCAGTTGCAGGCCGCGCAAAATGAATTGCCTCCCTATACTTCCGGGCTGTCCATCCCGATATCCCTTTCGACCTCGTTCTCAAAGTCGACCCCCGAGGCCATCGCTAGTCTGAAATGGGCGTTATCGCAGGGCCGCCCAGTTGATATCGATATACGCGCCGCCCTTTCCGACTCGGCATTCGAGGGTCTCGAAGACTTGCTATCCAAAGCCATCGCTGATCTGCCGTCGGTGCCTCCGATAATAATATGTGAGCTTCTACTCATCCTCAAATATCGTGATTCTCACATGTTCTCCAGCGAGCATGCTACCCCCGCCGCATGATTTGTCTTTGTCGATTGTTAAATTGATGAAGCATCCAACGTATCGGGCATTCCAGTCCCAAACCGCGGCTCTGTCTCTCTATCCCGAGCTTTATGTCAAATTCCTCCCGCCCATGTGGGACGCGCCGACACCGGCAACCCCATCTACAGGTGCTGCATCGGACCCGAACTCCAAACATTTGAATGAGTGGAAGCGGCGTGTCAAGATGTACCGTGAGTGATCAAATAAATATCTCCCTCGGCCCCGCCTCATACCCCTTACCGCAGTTGGGCCGGTTATGGAAGCGTTTGGATACCAACGCATTATCTTTGGTTCATCCCCTTCCCCTGCGTCAGAGAGCGCTTCCCTTGCGGGTAACTGGTATGAGCTTGCCAGAGAGTCCTTGGCAGAGCTCGGGGTGGAACAAGAGTTCATCGACGCTGTATTTTGCTTGAATGCCCAAAAAGTGTATGGGTCGTAGAAACAAGATGTATTTGATATTGGACCCACTGTTGTTCCGCAAATTTGGTGTTTATCTTCTGCTTGCAGCGACGATACTCGTCTCTGATATCATATTATATATTTATTCTGTGTTGGACCCACAGGTACCCACGGCCGTCTGCGATTTCAGCGGCGTTTCAGTCCAAGTTCAGGCCTCCAGTAGCTGATTAGAGCCGATTCGATCACCTGATGAACTCATTATAAGAACCGAGACTCGCTTTACTCGTTACTTCGACGCGCAGCTGCCCCAGCTTCCGGTCCAATTTTTCACCTTCTGCATGGCTGCAATAAATGACACCCAACCTCGATTCGGTCGCCGAAACCGCAACGACGATTCTTCGTTCGTCTTCGCTTCGCTCCTGCGCTGTCCTTTGTTGATCGCCTGAGTGGCACTTAGAAGTAGCCGAGAATCGTCACCCGTTAGGGTAAGGAGGACCTTCTCATAATACTCATCTAACTCCAAAACCTCTACATAGAAACACAAGCGTTCCTTTAGCCCAACCTCCGACGATGAGCTTGTCATCGAGCCCATTGCCGACGACGATACTCCGCCACCGGAGGGCCCTTTAATACGACAAGCTGTTGCGTTCGCGATCGCTCCAGCGAGTATAAACACGTACCAAGCTTCTCCCATCGCAGCGAAACAGCATTTTTTACCTGGACAAGAGGTTCCGACCCCTCCCCCGCCCCCGAAGGTGCGCAAAACGAAAAAGAAAAACGCGCCTCGTTATTCTTCTCAAACTGGTCGCTTTCGTATTGCCTCATACGACCCCACGCCCCTGGAAACGCCGGCCCTCACTTCGGGCGATGGCCCTTATGCGTCGATGTACCGAGCAACTACTGCTGCTTCCAATGGTCCTGGGGCCGGTCAGGCTGGAGTTGAACCGGCTATGGCAGCACCAACCGGCAGCAGGAATAAACCCAAGCCTTCCGATTCGAGACCCAAGGCTTCGACTTCCAAGGCTAAGGTTACGGCTTCCAGCGCAAAATCAGCCTCTAAAATCAAGGTACCAGACTCAAGCCAAGGTTCACCCAGTGTTCCAGTTCACATGGCGCTGCCGGGGCCGGAAGCAGCACCATCACGCGGTTTGTACTATCGGCGAGATTATGAGCAGAGCAAGGATGCTGCGGGCTCCAGTCATTCTGTCACTGCAAGTTCTCCGTCACCTCAGGCGGATATCAGACGCCTCCAGGGTACACTACTCCTCGCCCTAGGGAAAATTCCACGTCTTATTGTTCAACAGCTAACAGGCGGCCTAATATTCCTCTCAGACTTGTTACAGTTCTGATAGAAGACACACGTGGTGAAGCTCCCGATTCCCAGCTCGCCGAGGTACGCGTTGTACTACGAGATAGCGAAGATACGGCACGAGACGGATACTGGGCCAATGCCGAGGATGTTGTGCGTTTTTCTCGTTTGTGTAAGCTTAGCCCCGGTTAAAGTATTTTGTAGTGCAGAACCCTCCAAGCCAGCCCCTCCAGGATAGATGGTAGGTTCACTTCCCTTCATATGTAAACCTGCTGAGTGCCTTCAGGTCCAGCAAAGGTCTACGCTTGGAGAGGTAAATACCGGCAAATCATCCTCAAGGTTACAGCGGACAATCAGGATGAGTGGGTGAGTGCAAACGTCGTGGTGAATCCCGATAGAACGTTAGAGGTTGTCGTTGAAACTGTGCGTGCTGGCTCTCATACTTCGGCTTCATGATTGATACGTCTGATAGGGTCTCCCTCCCGGTGCACGGATGAACGCGCAACCTCGGAGGGAAATTCCAGAACCTGATCCCTATACGTCTCCGCGAGCTGTAGCGCAATTTCCGTATACGAGCCCTGGCCATGGTTACCCCACCAGTCAAGAGCCTGGTACCAGTAGTAGAAAGCGGCGCCATTCACCATCGGACGATTACGGTGACAGGGCGAACAATTCGCGCCAATGGTCCCCGTCGACCCTGGCTTCTTCCCCGCGTGGGACCCCTTCTCTGGGTCCCTCTACTGTCTACCAAAACTCTTTCAATGCTGGCGCTCCTGATGCACGAATACAGTTTCCAGGCCAGCACCGCCCGGCTTCAAATCGCCATCATTCACCTCCCAATTATTCTCGGGGTCACTCTAGATCTGATTCCTCGGAATCTGACGATCCAGATACCATACACGATCTAGTGTCCCAGGAAGTTGATGAGCTCATACAGCAGGAAAGCACTTGGGTTGATTATTTCAGGTGGAGCGGCAATCCACGTCGTAGTGCGGCAGTCGTCTTGAAAGAATACCAAATAGTGCAGGGGTTCGTTGATAGGTGGGTCGGCAAGCCCGTGCCGTCTGGGGCACTCATTGAGAAGGTCAGCAGATTTTTATTTGTTTTTGGGGTCGTTTTAGCTCATAAACGCCAGTCCCATATCGCACGGGCTTTGAAGATCGAGGACCAGAATCCCAACGAGCGTGACAAGTATATGTCTGAATGCACTGAAACCCTCCAACTCATGGCGCTTTATGGACCCGAGGGTCAGCGTTTGCAGGACGCCGAGGTTGTAGAAAAAGCGAAGGATGATAGCGAGCCGGGATACCAGGCAAAACCGGTCCGCGCTCTCCTGAAGCTGTTGCGCAGGGTGGACCAGCAATGGGTTTCAGCTCATTCCGCCACTCAGTAGCTAGTATCTTGTTCTCGAGTACTTTGTATTTTTGGTGCCTATTTTTGCCTATTTTCTTGGAACCGGGCCGGAACGGCTGATGGCACAAAACCTTGAAGCGGACTTTAGTGGGACAACACGGCGCAGCTTCTGCTGCCAGAGCATACAACAAGACGTCGCCCGAACTCTATGAAATGTCGTCCAGAGCGGGACCCTCCACGGCGGAACCGCTATATGACTATACTGAGGGAGCGTCCGTTATCGACATTGACACAGTCGTAGCGAACAACAGACGTTCCCGACGTGATTCTGAGTACAGCGCGCTCTATGCTGAAGATGGAGACGGTTCCATGTTCAGGTTCGTCCGTTGCACGGTCCTCTCGAGCTCTTCTTCGTCTGACACCGTTCTGGAAGTGGACCGGGTCATTCTGCTAATCCCAGCAGGTAGTTTGAATGTTTTTTACGCGCCTGTATGGCTGACTCGCTTCAGTGTCTCGAGAATGGCCCATATCGATGCTGCGAGGAGAAGTACCGGTAGCTGGTCGCGCTCGCGACGGAGAAGCATGGACTCTACCGGCTCTCAGAGGCGCGGTCTCAGTCGAAGATCCAGTGAAGATAGCCAGGTATCAAGGCAAAACACGGATATTGAACAAGATAGTGATAACGATGAGCTTTCCTCGTCTGAGACCCGGCTGAAAAGGACGTCCACTCCGCCTTCCCGGCCAGGTGTTTTTGACAACATAGCCAGTCTCTTTACTAGAACACCTCAGGCGACTGATCCACCTCGGAGACGACTTTTGTCTCAGCATTCTTCAGGCTCTGTTGGCCGATACTCTAGACGCAGTAGGCGCTCTGATGCAGGCTCTGAACACGCTCTGGACGTAGATGATGATGACAGCCAGGAACGCTGGGGTTATTCCTCCGGAGAAGAGGACTCTTCGGATGCGGATGAATCGGATTCGGGACGTTCAATTGGCACCAACATGTCTGTTCCGGCAAGTATGCAGTACGATTCGGAACCCCCATCTCCCACCTCCCAAGGGATTCCTCTTCTCGCCTCTGATCAAATATTTGGTGGCGAGGCACGAATAGACATGGGTATTTCCTTCGCTTTGCTGGATGCGCCGCCTCCTGGTCCTCCAAGCCGACAGACTCTCTATATACCTGACGAGGACAACACTATCCGATTTGTTGGCTACGAAACGATGTGGTGGCGACGGTGGCTGTGGATATTCTGTTCCATAATAACTTTGGGTGCTCTTAGCCTCCTTGGACATTGGTTCCCTCAATTGTGGCTACGTTGGGTGGCCCGCGAGAAAGCGTTTCAGGATGCGACTGATGGATTCGTCGTTGTCGAGGTATGACTCATGCTCACTTGCTGTAGTCAAGTTAACAATGTTACATAGTCGGCCTACAGGGACAAAACTTTGTTTCGCATCCGTACTCTGAATTATCCGTACCATATCTCCACCGTTTTTCCTTCGCCTGTCGCTGATCCCATAGTACCTCGTGGATCTTCCTCCTCGTCCTTAAACACCCAACAGCTCGAGTCTTTGGGCACTCTAATTGTTGTCGACTATCGATATTCTCGATTTGCCTTGGACCCCAGGACTGGGCTGTTTAACATGATAAGGTCTATCATCGTTTTATTATCTGTTGACATTGAAATTTTTAACCGCCGCGAATAGGGATTGGAGGGATCCCTCGTGGACCGGGCTGCAAGTTGTTCAGAGTGGCATAGAAACTCCTGTCCGGCAACAACGGCTCAGTTTGTTTGGCAAAAACGAAGTAGATATCGAGGGCAAGTCCACGATCTCGCTTCTGGTGGACGAGGTATCTTCTCGAAGTACATTCTTGTTCAAATCTAATAGGATTCAGGTGATCCATCCTTTCTACGTTTTCCAAATTGCGAGCATAATACTGTGGTCCCTCGACAATTACTACTATTATGCCTTCTGCATCGCGCTCATCTCTGTGAGCAGTATAACCACGACATTAATTGAAACTAAAAAGGTAGCCGGCGATTCGAGTTGTTTTGACAGCTATGTTAACATGAGCACTCACAGACGATTTCACGAATGCGCGAAATGTCTCGGTTTTCCTGCGATGTCGATGTATTATTGGATGGAAGATGTGTGTCATTGCGTGCTATTCCATTCCGCCTGTGTTTATTAAAAATCTCCAGGGGTTACCCGCGATTCAACGCAACTTGTACCAGGCGATGTCGTCAATATTTCCAGCTCTCAAATGTCCCTTATTCCCGCCGACATGTTTCTGCTCTCGGGAGACGCCATCGTTAATGAGAGCATGTTGACGGGGGAGAGTGTACCGGTTAGCAAGGTCCCTGCGAGAGACGAAGATCTCGTACGCTGGCGAGATGCGAAAGATGAAGCCTCTAAGAGTTTCCTCTACGCGGGAACCCGTGTTGTACGAATTCGAGGGACTTTTGCTGTAGACGGGGGCCCTGGGCACCCAGCACTTGCTTTGGTTGTTAGAACAGGTCGGTACTACTGATCGCGTTTCTCGGCCCATTTTTTGACGCCTTTGGCAAGGTTTTAATACTACCAAAGGAGCATTGATCCGATCCATGCTTTACCCGAAGCCCATCGGATTCAAATTCTATCGCGATTCTGTACGATTCATCGGCGTCCTTGCCGGGATTGCTGGTCTGGGCTTCTGTTTCAGTGCTGTGCAGTTTGTGAGGATTGGTGTATGTCTTTTCTCTTTTTGTTATCCCGGCCTGTATTGATTTCAATAGCTTAAATGGCACACAATTGTCATTCGCGCACTGGATTTAATTACTGTCGTCGTCCCTCCTGCATTGCCCGCCACGCTGTCCATCGGGACTAGTTTTGCGATCGGCCGACTGCGCAAAAACGGAATATATTGCATCTCACCCAGCCGTGTCAATGTCGGGGGGAAGGTGAATGTGTGCTGCTTCGACAAGACGGGGACACTCACGGAGGATGGCCTCGATATTTTGGGCGTGCGTGCACTCGACCGGAATGTACAGCGCTTCGGGGAACTCCTGGAAGACGTTCACGATTTACCCCTGGGCAAAGAAAAGGCAACGTTCTTACACGCGCTGGCGACTTGTCATTCCCTCAAGATGGTAGATGGCAAGGTTATTGGTGATCCGTTGGATGCCAAGATGTTCGAGTTCACCCGCTGGACACTAGAAGAGGGACGGGTAGCTGGTACCGGGGTCATCAAGGCAAAATCTGGGGCGGTGTTGGAGCAAACCGCACTGGTTCAGACCGTTGTGCGGCCTCCCGGTAGTGCACAGTTCAGATTAGAGGACGCGCTGAAAGGTGCAGCCAAGGTAAGCATCATGTTAGTTGCAACGGAAATCTCTGAATTATCATCTGTGTAGCATGCTCATTTTCTAGAGCTCGGAGTTATCCGGACGTTTGAGTTTGTTTCCGCACTGCGCCGAATGAGCGTTGTCGTCAAGAGACTAAAGAGTTCCAGCATGGAAATCTATGTGAAAGGCGCCCCTGAAGTCATGACAGACATATGCGAACGAGATTCATGTAAACACAGTTTCCTCTTGGCATGCTTCCGTATTTTTACTGAATACTTTCTCAAGTCCCTCACGATTATGATGATTTACTTTCGTATTATACGAAGCGCGGCTACCGGGTCATTGCAATCGCTGGCAAGAGCATTGAGAGCCTCTCGTGGTTGAAAGCGCAGCGGATGAAACGGGAACAGGCCGAGTCCGGCCTGCGCTTTCTGGGGTTAATTATCTTTGAAAACAAACTCAAACCCGGAACAGGGCCTGCCATTCACGCCCTCCGGTCTGCTCATCTGGCATGCAGAATGATTACAGGTGATAACCCGCTCACAGCAGTGAGCGTTGCCAGAGAGTGTGGTTTAATCAATCCTGCTGCTCATGTTTTCTCGCCAATGTTTACCCGAGGTCTGCGTACGTTTCCTATGCTGTCTTGATTCTAAAAGCAATTTCAGGAAATGAAACTACACCCGGAGCGACGTTAGAATGGTCGTGTATGGATGAGTTTGCCTGGAAATTAGATGTTTATACCCTCAAGCCCATGACTCCCCTCATCACACCGTGGACGCAGACGAAATTGACTACCAGGACTATTCGCTTGTCGTGACGGGCGATGTCTTTCGGTGGTTAATAAACCACGCGCCTCTAGAGACGTTGCAGCGTGTGAGTGCCAGTACCTCGCGCGCTTCCACTTATCAACGACTTGCGTCAAGATGCTCGTCAAGACCCAAATATTTGCTAGAATGTCTCCGGATGAAAAGAACGAAGTTGTCGAACGTCTCCAGTCTCTGGGATACACGGTACTGATGTGCGGGGATGGTGCAAATGACTGTGCTGCATTAAAGGCTGCGGATGTCGGAATCTCGCTTTCAG
Organism: Mycena leptocephala; assembly: GCA_029378395.1. Lineage (NCBI taxonomy): Eukaryota > Fungi > Basidiomycota > Agaricomycetes > Agaricales > Mycenaceae > Mycena > Mycena leptocephala. The sequence continues at coordinate 9,762 of JARJLF010002875.1, forward strand.
AGGCAGAAGCAAGTGTAGCCGCGCCGTTCACAGCCAGCACCCCGGATATTGGGTGTGTTATCGAAGTCATCAAGGAGGGCAGAGCAGCGCTGGTGACAAGTTTTAGTTGCTTCAAATATATGTGAGTATGCAGAAACTTCCCGCGCAGTCGCTAAGCTTTACCAGGGCACTTTACTCGATGATCCAGTTCACATCTGTGACCCTACTGTATTCGTTTGCATCGTCTCTGGGCGATTTTCAGGTTTCTTTCCCTTTCTTTCGTGTCTCAGTTGGTGTACTCACGTTTACAGTTTTTATACATTGATCTGTTCATTATAATCCCTGTTGCCGTCGCTAGTAAGTGCTTTTATATCGACCTCGGCAGGCCGCTCAAAGATCGCAGTGGCGCGAACACTACCGTACCCCCGAATTCACGCCAAACGCCCCACAGCCAGCCTCGTGTCCAAGAAGGTTTTGGCTAGTCTCATCGGGCAGATTATTATAACAAGCAGTGTTCAACTTTGGGGTTATTTGTGGGTTCGCGGGCAACCATGGTATAAGGATAGAGCTGGGATCGGTTGGCCGACGCTTACGATATTTAGGTACACTCCTCCGCCGCCATCAGACCCGTCTTCGGACGACGATCACCTAGAATCAACCAACTATGAAACTCGACGCTCTTTCTACTGTCTTGTTTCCAGTACGTCCTCGTAGCTGCAGTATTTAGCATTGGGCCGCCGTACCGGAAATCAATGTGGACAAATGGTACGCATGCAGATTTGCTCATTACATGGGATTTTCTGACCGGGTCCAGGCTGGCTGATGGCTTCGCTCATCTTGTTGACCGCACTCAATACCCTCGTTCTGCTGGCGCCTCCCGGAACCGTCTCGGATCTCCTGACACTGATGCCCCTCCCAAACCATGCCCGAACTGTTTTGCTTTTCGGCGCGGTGCTAAATGCAGTGCTGTGCATGGGTTTCGAGCAGTGGGGCGCGGGGATTTTGGCGGTCGTCGCAGGACGCGTCTCAAAAATAAGCCATCACTGGTGTGTGGGACGGCGGAGCCAAGGGAAGATGTACAAGGCGGTGGAAGGAGGGATGAGAGTCTAGACCTTTGACCATCCGAGTGGTCGGCATCGCAATCACTTTGTTTGTTTTTGTTTACTCTAGTAACCATCTAAATCATTTCCTTCTCTGCCACTTCCTCGTCCTCCTCCATTTCCGCCCCGGGGGCCCTTCCTATCTTTTATATAGTTCTCAACCGTTCAAGAAACCGTCGAGAAACCGCAGGAACCGGGCTCTACGTTTCATTTAGACTGCCCATTTTCATATCACCGTCATGTTATCTCTGCGACCGCACCACCTAGCTTTCCTCTTTCTCTTCAACTGCCTTTTCCTCGCGAATGCAGTCCCAGTACTTCCGCGTCAAGATGGACAGGCCACAACCGTCATGACCCAGTCCACGACCAATACGTGCGCAGGTTATATCAATTCGACCGCAACACACATACTCACTCTCGGACAGTCCCTCTGGGGCAATGACACAGACCTGTGTCATAGCGCTCACCCCCATTACCGATGACAACGGTAATGCGGCGGTTCGGGAGGTCAAGACTTGCACTCTAACAATGGGCGCGAGCAACTCCAACAATGGCTCCGGTAGCAACTCGTCTGGCTCCTCCGATACCTCTACCTCTACCGACTCGTCGAATTCCGGATCGTCTTCGACTTCGACCGACTCGTCTGGAGCGTCCTCGACCTCGGCCGCCGGCGGTGCTGATGTACGCGCTCGCATTTCTGCAACTTGTGCACTTGTGCGATGTTGACTCTTGTATAGGGCGGATCTTCAGCTGCTGCATCGGCTACTACCACCGACTCTGCAGGAGCGGCTGCTTCTTCAACCTCGGATTCGGGTAACAGTGGAGGCGGAGGAGGGGCAGCAGTATCCGCTGGCGTGCGTTTGATTAGCTTCGTCCAGTCAGGTCTCGTTGTGATATTTTTTAGGTTGTTTCGTCGGTCGCGAACACTGCAGCAAACAACGGGGCCACGTCTCTCGCTGGCACTGCTGCTGCTGAACAGCAGGCCGCTTCCCCGTCTACGTCGGCCGCCTTTGCGGTCCCAGGACAGAAAATCCAAGTTCTGCCGATCGGGTTGGGAGTATTTGCTGGAATATCCGTGATCGCCTTGATCGTGGTCGGACTGGTTACTTACGAACGGACCAAATACCGCAAGGTACGATTGTCGCCATCTCGTCTGTTAAACCCTTCTAATTTCGGTGTTTCAGGCATTCCGGGCACGGAAACTTGCTGAGTCGGGAGCTGGTATGGGTTATGGTGGTATGGCGTAAGTGCCCTGTTCAGATTCCATGTCTGCGGTAGTACCTGACCTGACATGTTCTAGACAACGTTAAATCGGGGGTCTATTTGTCTGTCCACCATAAAGTAGTGATTGATTTTACCCAAGTTGACTTGAAACAATCATTAACTTTGTGGTGTATTCGATTTGAGCTTGTATCCCTAGTTATAGCAGTTCGACGCTGCATGGATTTTTTATCGTACATAGTTTTTTCTTCTTCTTCATTCCGGTTGGGCCGAGTGTCCGCAGATACTTATGTGAAGCTAATAATTGCCAAGCCATGTAACGACACTATAGATTGACGTTGTCAGCGTGTAACGGTTCAAATGCTTTATCACAGCTACATGTCAATTTTTACCGATTAGCATCTCCTTTGCTGGCCACCATGACTCGTAACGACGTTCAATTTCAACGACTACGTATAGTCCGGCGCGGTCGCGTTAAGAAACAGCTACTAGGTGACGATGAATATATATATAGACAATATGGAACCCGGGAGGCTTGACTAACTCGGCATCGTGACCGCGTCAATAATTCGAAGGCCGGACACCTACACCTACTGAACTAATTCACCAGCCATGGCACCGTCTGCTCTGAGATCTGTCGATAGGTACTGCTTCAGTGAAACGACCACTTCATTCACCAATAAAGTGGCAATAGGCTTGTTATAACCTTCCTTGTCGACAATTCCATCGAGTGGTGCATAATACCGGACGGGAACACCATATTTTCATTCTAAGCCTTATTCAGGTTCACAAAACTTCCTGCGGGTTTCACGCATGAGCTGCCTCAACATATTCAACAGGAAAATCCTCCCCTGCATTCTCACCCTGTGACTGGTTCGAGGTCCTGTGAAATATTTCCGCCTTCATGCCTTACCGCTCGTTATTGCAGGAGTTCCCTTGCTAGATTTCGATAGTTTTTGTTGCGGAGCTCATGGATTTTCAGCCTTAATTGTGCGAAATCTCAGTGCGCGTAACGTTCGATTTTTTATGTGTTGCAGGAAACCCAAATCTCCGGAGAAGAGGCTCATCTGACCTTGTTCGACACTGGCCCAGATTCTCAGAGCCTCGTCCGTAATGTGAAAGCGATGCAGGTTCCAGTGGAGAAGGTTTCACGCGTAATCACCTCCCACTGTACTTCACTCAAGTTGGAGCTTGTGTTAATACTGACCCCAAATTAGGGCACAGCGACCATACGGGCGGTCTTTTATCCTTCCTCAAGCTACCTCGCAAGGGGCTTGAATGTATTGTGGACTGTCACCCCGACCGCCCCATCTCTCGCGGAATGGTAGTCTCTCATGAAAGACTCTTTATCAATCTTAACTCGCACCTCGTCTGATTTAGGCACGCGGGCCGTTGTACGACAGAGTTTTCGGTGCATTGCCAGATGACCCAACTTTTGAAGAAATTGAAGCTGCAGGTGGGGTCGTCGAAAGGCACGCGGATGGCCACGCTGTTGCTGGAGATGGTGTCTGGGTCAGCGGAGAAATCCCGAGGATCACGTCTTTCGAAGGGGGGATACCAGGTGCCAAACGATGGGTCGCTGAAGAAGGTGGTAAATGGATAAGTGATGAGGTGCCAGGATTACTGTGTCTTGAAATTATTCGCTGAATCAAGGCCAGCTTATCCTAGACGAGAGATATGCAGTTATCGACGTCGCCGGGAAAGGCCTTGTCATTTTCAGCGCGTTCGTTGAGCCGTTATGGAGGCATATTCCACCGTCGCTGACTAGTCCGTTAGATGCTCCCATGCAGGAATTGTGAACGTCGTTCGAGACGCCATTGAGAAATTCTCAAGGCCGGTTCACATGGTTTTTTTTCACATTCAATTTTGAAGCCATATTGCTCACACTTTACGCTCATAGATAATTGGGGGCCTCCATCTTGCTCCTCCGGATTCTGCTGTCCGAATTGAACCCACTGTTGCTTTTCTGTCGCGTCAAATAATTCCCGCGCCGAATTTCGTGCTTCCCATGCATTGTTCAGGTTTTCAATGCAAAGTAGAATTGGAGAAGGCATTGGGTGAAGGGTGTGTGCCCGCCGGAGTTGGGATGAAGGTAGAGGTATTGGGAGACAGAGAGTTCGACAGTCGTTTGCTTTCGCCCACTATCGTCTAAAATTGCGGAAAAAGTACAGATATATATAAGCGAGGTATAAGTAGGTGCCTGCTATATGCGTAGTTCGGTCTCCAATGTCATACACAGGCGGCGCGAACAGAGCCAAGCATGGCTAATTACGCTGTAACAACCCGTGAAATAAAGGGGTTTGAGATTATCCAAAGTATCTCCAAATTAGATAGAAACAAAAGAAAGTAAAAATAGCACCGCCCAAGAAGATATACATGTCTTGTGTGCTGAAACAACATGAGCACTAAGAGCACATGCGCCTAGGAATATCTGCGTACCTTCTTCGTTCGATCCATCCAATAACGTCACGACTCAAACCCAGGGTATTCGCAGCGTCTAATAGTCGTCTCTGCGTCCCTTTGAGGATATTCCTCTGATCCCTCAAGTTGTCCAGCACCTCTCTTCCCTGTGCCAAAAAATCATCTAAGCGAGCTTCGGTATTTTGAATGAAGGTGTGCTCGTCCAACGCCTGTTGTTCTCTAGCGCCGAAACCTGGCTGCGGGGTCGGCCCGCGAAAGGGTGATTCTGCGTGCTGTTCACCCTGTGGCCGTAAAGCAGGGTGAAGAGTCGAATGTTCGGCTGGCGTTGTTTGGAAACGGCGCCTGGTATCGGATGCAGACGAAGAAGTAGAGGCACCTGTGATAAGGTCGGCGCGCTGAGCCACTGCATGCTGGAAAACGTCAGTCAAAGTGTTCGCGGGCCATGTATTGACGGAACTCACATCCGCGGCAGCCTGGGCTTTGAGCTGCTCAAACTGAGTGCGAAGCTCCGTGTAGTCCGATCTAAACTTCTGCACACGCCTGCAGTAACAGGCCGTTAATACCGATACGACATGACAACTGAAATTCCGACATTTGAGCCTTTTCCTGCTTTGCCTTTATTATCTCACGTTTTGCCATGGAGTCGTAGTCGTCAACGGTGCGGTTCATTGCGGCAAGAGATGCAGAGATCTGCCCTAACAAAATATACGCGAAACCTTTTCATGAGCATCGTTTCTTGTCTAGGCGAAGTGTGCCGGCGCACCCAAAAGAGCTGCAGAGTTGTCGCCATTGCGTAGGCGTTCCAGGTCGGCCTGCAACGAGCTTGCTTGTCGTACCCCAGAGGTATAGAGGGAGTTCATCGTTCAGCGGCGTGTTGGCCTCGAGGAACTTTTACAGAACACGTCGAGTGCAGCCGTGACCGTGATGTGACTGTCGCGTTTTGTTTGATAAGTTTTATTCCGCGTCAGAATTCCTACAGAGTTCTCACTTTGTCCAGAGGACGAGAAAAATCGAAGCACTAGCTCTGGTAAGATCATGTCAAACAGTAGCAGTGACGACGGCGTATTTATTACCACAGGTTCTGCTTCTGCCCGTGATAGATAGTACAGTGGAGGAAAGACAGGCAGCATCTCGAATGATATATCTCCGTTTCGCGATCTCGACTGAGCCTGGTCGGTTTCGCCATCACGAACGCAACTGAGACTCAGTTGCGTCGCGCATTTCCCTTCTTTTTCTGTGGACCTTTCTTCCTAGCAGCCTTCCCACCAGCCAGCTCTGCCTTTTCAGTCCTCCGAGCACGTTGTTTCGTCCGTTCGACTTTCCGCTCATCCTTGGTCTCGTAACGCACCTTCTTCGGTTTTGGCTTCTTTTTCGGTCGCTCCGAATTTACCAACTTTAATTTTCCTGGAAGGGTGTGCGGGCCGGAGGGAACAGATGGGGTTGGGACTGATTCAAGTCGGGGCCCGTGAAGGAAAGTATCGGGGTCAAAGTCTTCCACGACTGTCACCGTTGCCAACATGTCTTCGTCCTCATATTCTTCCTCCATTTGTTTGTCTTTACCTTTGCCGGCGGTGCCGGAAATGCCTGTCCATTCGTCCTCCCCTTCATTGTCATCTAATAATTGCGTTTAATTAGCTGAAAGATATTGCGGATGATCGCACACCATCTACAATAGCGCCGTATGCTTTCTCCACTTGGGCAGCATTTTCAACGGCTCGTTCTCGCAACTCGCGGCGTTGCTGCAGTTGTTTGTTGAGTTGATGCAGTTGAAGAGAGGGCACAACTCACTTCACGCCTTGCTTCCAGACGTTCTTGCTTTTCCCTTTCAGTAGCTTTTTTGCGAGCTGCTTCTGCTTTTGCCAGCTTTCGTTTGTGGAAGCCAGTGAGAAATTCTCTGAAACGAGACGTTTTAAAAACACGACATGGATAGTACACGACAGTAGTACCTGCGGGCATCGTCGTCGAAGAGAATCTCCTTTATTTGTGTGCTCTTGGCTCGTTTCTTTGCGGCAATGGCGGCATGAGAGCGAGTTAAGGATGCGAGGTTTGTGCTCATAATGATATCGAAAAAGAAGCAATTCCCCATTAGGATATTGAATATCTTGCATATAACACTTCGAGTGGACTTAAGTTAATGAACTGAACCGCACGCTCTTTACGCCTCTCCTCTCTCTTTACCTCCCTCATGTTCTCGTATCTCAACCCCTGGCAGTCCCAGCTCCATCTCTTCCCCGCCCCATATACCCCTGCCCCCTCGCCCCCCATCGCCCATAAAGTATGGATCCTCGACTGCAAATCCTGTGGAACTTTCTTGACCAACCGCGGCATGAAGGTCCTCTATGAGCTAGCTGTTTTCCCTGTTTGCTTTATTTATATGCTTTCGATTCCAGGCCGTACTCCTCCTGCGTCCTAACGTCGCCCTTTACTCCTCCGACGCGTTACCCGTAAACTGCTCTGCGTATACCTCCAACCCTCAGGCCCTCCGACCCACGGCAGCATGTCCCTCTTCCTCTACACGTCCTTTGCGCACCTGCGAATGCCTCACCCAGACCCTGTGCTGCCATGGTTGTGGGCAGAAAGTCGGGTACTACATTGTTCACCCGGTTGGTCGTCGCCGTCTATCCTTGCTTTCATTGTCCAAAACTCAATTTCATCCAGTGCGCTCGGTGTACGTCTTCCATCAGCACTACCAATCGCGCCACCAATGGACACCGCTTCGTTTTTCATTCGAGCGAGATTAAGGGTACAGAGCGACACTATATCTCCGACGAGCCTGGCGTGATCTTGTCTGAGGCCATTGCTGCTTCCCCGCCAGTCCCCGCTTTTCCTGCCTACTCTGCTTCCGCCCTACATAACGGACTCCACAACAGGCTTCACCGCCCCCCTGTATTTTACCCGCATCATTCTCCGTCATTAGCAGCTGCTGCACGCCCGGAATACCTGCCGACACCCCCCCTGGATATCGAAGACGATTCCCCTGCCTCCTCAAATTCGCCATCACCGACCGCGCCTTCCTTCCCCTTTGCGCAGGATAGCAGCCACCTTACCATGGACTCGCCGTTGCCCCATTATCCCACTCCTCATTCCGACCACTTTCACGCTCACTATCCCCACTTGAATCACACCCACGGATTCAATCCATCGCGCAACCGAGTTACCTCCGCGGCATCCTCTGAATCGAGCAACTCTAGCCCGCCACCTCTCATTCATCCTGGCCACTCGTTTGGTTTACCCGCAGAGCACTTTGAAGCCCCTGCCCTCCCGCCGCTGCAGGCGGGAGATGTATTGTACTGGCATCACCTGGCCAGACATGGGGAAATCCCAGGTGTGATGGAAGATGCCCGCGCCCGGCGACGAAGTCTGGCTATCAACGTAGGAAAGACCAGAGTGTTTTTCGACCGGTGATCCGCGGCAACGGTCCTCCGTCCCTCGACGTCGAGGAATGTGCCATGAAAGCGATGAAAGCATAACGACAAACCTCTCCACGACTTGCCTTTACGGTCCCGCCACAGACTCCTTCAGTGTACATTGTAAACCACCGCACGATTTTTATTCGATTTATTATTCGACTGTGTACTTTGTAGGGCATATTGGAAACATAATGTTGACCTCGGAGCAGCCGTATACGGCAGATGTGGAGAACGCTCACAAGACGCGAACTATCAAATGTGGCGTCTCTGGACATCTTCCAACTCTTCCGATGTAGATAGAACAGAGCGACACCCGCGACGTGCCGGAGTAGCCCCTATCTGGCACGCGTTATTTGTTGCTGATGGTGTTGGTAAACGAAATCATGATCCGAATGATCCGAAAAGTCTTGGCATGATCTCAAGTTGTGACTTGAAGACTTCCTCTGAACGCCGCTGAGCTGAACTGAGCTATTCGAATAACATGAATTTGATAGTACGAACTGGAGACGAAGATAAATTCTCTTACACAGACTCACCGTCAAATTGGCGCGAGTCACTGAGTGACTGTGACTGGTTGATAAGGGCTTGTGACAAGTAAATAACGGCACACAACTTCTCTCCTCCTACCTTCATCTATCTCTTGTCAGTTTCCTCATCTCTCGTTCATTTTCGTCCGCTCACTATTATTCAGAACCGCACAATGCAGATCTTCGTCAAGTACGGAGCCCCGCTGTCTCAGCGTCTTTAGAATACTTATCGTTTCATTAGGACCCTCACTGGCAAGACGATCACCCTCGAGGTGGAGTCCTCGGACACCATCGACAATGTTAAAGCAAAGATCCAAGATAAGGAAGGGTGCGTCCTCATCTCGTTAATGACGACTCCGGCTCATCCGATTCCACATCAGGATCCCTCCCGACCAACAGCGCTTGATCTTTGCCGGGAAGCAGCTCGAGGACGGCCGTACTCTGTCTGATTACAACATTCAGAAGGAGTCGACCCTCCATCTCGTCCTCCGTCTCCGTGGCGGTATGCAGATCTTCGTCAAGACCCTCACCGGGAAGACCATCACCCTCGAGGTCGAATCGTCTGACACCATCGATAATGTCAAGGCGAAGATCCAAGACAAGGAAGGCATCCCCCCCGACCAACAGCGTCTCATCTTCGCCGGAAAGCAGCTCGAGGATGGCCGTACCCTTTCTGATTACAATATCCAGAAGGAGTCGACCCTCCACCTTGGTATGTGTTTTTGTGTGCTCGCCATTCGTGTAACTTATCGTCCCCCAAGTCCTCCGTCTTCGTGGCGGTATGCAGATCTTCGTCAAGACCCTCACCGGGAAGACCATCACCCTTGAGGTCGAGTCTTCTGACACCATCGACAATGTCAAGGCGAAGATCCAAGACAAGGAAGGCATTCCCCCCGACCAGCAGCGTCTCATCTTCGCCGGGAAGCAGCTTGAGGACGGGCGGACTCTTTCTGATTATAACATCCAGAAGGAGTCGACCCTCCACCTTGTCCTCCGTCTTCGTGGCGGTATGCAGATCTTCGTCAAGACCCTCACCGGGAAGACCATCACCCTTGAGGTCGAGTCGTCTGACACCATCGACAACGTCAAGGCGAAGATCCAAGACAAGGAAGGCATTCCCCCCGACCAGCAGCGTCTCATTTTCGCTGGGAAGCAGCTTGAGGACGGGCGGACTCTCTCTGACTACAACATTCAGAAGGAGTCGACCCTCCACCTTGGTAGGTGCCATTTTGTGTTGTCATGCGTCTGCTGACAGGTTTTCCAGTCCTTCGTCTGCGTGGCGGTCTTTGAGACTTTAACGGCAATGTCGGGTGCTTTTGTTTGTAATTAGTCGCGATACGATGCGCTGTATGTACACGAAGGAATGAATGATGTTATGTGAAATGTGAAACAAGCACTGCCTTGTAAGGTACTTGCATAGCAGCGGGAGCCGCGAGAACAACGCAGTTGAATCAGGGCCGAGATGTGAGGATCTGACGTGACATCACTGTGACGAGCAAAGCCGTTACAACTTACTTGTGGACGCTGTGGCCAGTCTCGAGTACAGACTGGCCGAACCCTTATCCCCCCTTCTTATTCTCTCCTTCTCCCTCCTGCCACCATGGCTTCGCTCTCCTACACCCCCGGGCCCGTGTTCTGGCGTCCTACAAAAATAATGAACATGCGCGACCTCTCCAAGGACGATGACTTTCTCAGCCATCTCCTCGTCGAAAAACTCGGCACTGGAACCGTCCCTCTCCTCGTTCACAAAATGGACTCGTCTCGTAGGCTCCCCAAGACGGATGCTGATGACCTCCTCCACATTGTTCGACGCGTACGTTTTCCCCCTCATCCGCTGGCCTTGTCCTCGACGCGCCTTACGACTCTTTTCGTGTATTTTCTTAGCTGGTCGTCACCAAGGGTCCCGTTCCGCTCGTCACACGTCAGGCCGTCGATGAGCTCCTCGTGTACGTGTCATTTGCTTCTCGTGGCAGCAAATAGCTCACTATCCATCCTCTGACCAGGCTCTCTCCCATCCGTTACTACCTCAAACAGTATACCCAGAAGCAAATCAACGCGTTTGCCACGTGTGTTGACCCTCAGTTTCCTCATTGCCCGACCTCATTCCCCCTCTCAGGCACGCATCCCGATATTTTGAGCTTTATCATCCGTCCGGGTGCATCGAGATTGCACACACATCCCGCTACTCTCACCATACTGGCAAGTCCGAGCTATGTATTCTGGCCACACGCAACCTCGCCCCTGGCACCGTCATCACGGAGTTGAAAGGATCGATGGCGAACCTTACCGACGAGGAGGATAAAGAGCTCAAGCGCACGGATCTCAGAAACTCAGACATTCGCAGAGACTTCAGTGTCATACATTCGAAACAGATGAAAAAGAACCATCTCTTCCTGGGACCTGCCCGATTCGTTAATGTGAGCTCCCCTTCCGTCCTTCTCATTCTCCTTCAACGCACCGCCCTCAGCACGACTGCAACAATAATTGTGAACTTTTTCGTGAGGGAAAGTATATCACATTTCGTGTTCTCAGAACCATTGCAATTGGGGAAGAAATTACCGCTCATTACGGGGATGGCTATTGTACTCCTTTTCTTTCTTCATGTGTCTCGCTCCCCAACTAACCTACTCTGTAGTCGGCAGGAAAAATCGGCATTGCCTGTGCGAGACCTGCGAGAAGCGAGGTAGGGGTGGTTATGCTCCTGATCACACGGACGAAGATCCACCAATCAGCTCGGATTCGGAGTCGGATTCAGACTCGGATTTGGACTCGGATTCAGACTCGAATGAATCCAACTCGGATGGCGAGCGGAAGAAGTCTGGGCTGAATCTGAATGAACGGCGGACCCGCCGAGGCGTGTACGCTGTTATGCCTATCGAGGAGGACGATTCAGATGAAAGCGACAACGATGTGGATGATGCCACCATGCCAAAGGATGTGGTCGGCGGAGGAGAGATCGAACTGGTGGCAGAAGTCGACAGAGCTTCCGAGCTGACGTCACTGCCAAATTCGAGGGCACAATCCAACTCTGCATTACATGCAGTGGCGGGTCCTTCCTCGTTGCCGACGCCGGAAACCCCTGGGATCGCATCACCTGCGCCGTCTGCTCTCACTTCGTTGTCCCCAGCGATGACGGCACGTTCATCATCTGCCCTCACTTCTTTATCATCTGCCGATGACCGCCCTTCTACTCCCAAGAGCAACCATTCGTCACTCCGTTCCATCATTGCTACTCGTGGCCAGAGAGCTAAGGCGTCCTCGACGCCCACGGCAGCGCTTTCAAAGCAGTTGATGACTCCACCATTATCGGAAGATCCGGACACTCCAACGAAGCGTTTAACGCGTTCTGCGTCTGCCAATTTGTTGTCTGCCAATTTGTTGTCGTCCAAGCGGGGGACTGACAACGAGAAAGGGAAGGGAAAACAGAAAGTTTCACAGGCGTCCACCCCCGCACCGTCACCTCTGTCTGGCAGAACGCGGAAAGGAAAGGAAAAGGAAGAAGTCGACGTTAAAAAGGAAGAGGCTGAACCACGGATATTAAGAGCACGGCCTTCCTTGCCAGTCATGGTTGAGGTGACCAAGGAACCTCCGCCTAAGCGCCAGATTCCTAAAGGTCCAGATGGCAAACCTCTCCCAATTTGCTCCACCTGCTCGAATGTGTTGCCAGTGATCTCTGTGGATTCCAAGGTGGTTTGGGGGCTTGAACCTCCGACGAAAGGGAAAAAGAAGAAGCAGGATTGTCCTAGGTAATAAAAATTCCCATCCCCACTCCATCTGAACTGATCCCCGAAAAGGTGTATCCGTCATTTCGCGATATATGGGCAAGCATGGCCCTGTCGTGTATCTCTCCATGGCCCTGTCTTCCTTCTCCCAACTCCTCGTGAAGAAACAACTCCGGTGGAGTCGGCCTCGCGTCGCGTGAACAAAAAGGCGCTTTCGGTTTTGGACCGCAAATTGGCTGCCGCTGCCGCCGATGCATCTGCATCCGCCAAATCTCGCAAACGTCAGAGGGAGGAGGAGGAAGAGAGGCCGCCGCTTAAACGACGGAAGACGGAACCCGTTTTCCGGGTCGAGACATCGAAGTCGCAGAGAGGAAAATACGCCAGGAGGGGCCGTCACAGTCTACCAGCCCCCAAGGTGCTGCGCACATATGGTCGTGGTAAAGGGCGGAAACCTCGGTCACCATCCCGGTCGCCGTCTCCCAGTAAATCCGACAGCAAAGACGACGAAGTCGAGGAAGTCGAATCGGAGGCACCTCCAGAGGAAGCCGAAAAACCAACGCCGAAAGTGCGCAGGAAGAGAAAGGCGTCTACTCCTCAGCCTACACTCTCCCGTGCACAGAGAGCAGAGGAACGGGAGAAAGTTCGGCGCTGGCAGCAAAAGGTTAAGGAAGAGGCCGAGGAAGACAGTCCTGACGAGGATGCAGCTAGTCCGGCGCGCAAACGGTCTAGCGCCGATATTGATGGCCTGGAGGATCGTCCCAAGAAGAAGGTGCCACGGGCGAAGGAGAAACAATTGCCATTGCAGAAAGTTATTCCTCGACCGTCGTCCGGCTTCCGTGGGGGTCAACTCTTTGCTAAACCGAACCCGTTGAGCTATGCGTTGCACGCTTGGGCCAGTCCTCTGGTCTCTACCGCATCGTCGTCAGAAGATGAACTTCCTCCTGTTACTCCGGAGGACGAACTAACCGTTGAACTCCCTTCGGACACATGCGGGCCGGCCTTCACATCTCCTCCCACGATCGATCTAACCTTCAAGCCGACTCCTTTTAGCTTTGCTAGACGCCGTTGGGGTTCGGGCTCAACTCCTCCCAGTGACGAAACGAAAAGACGGGCGCTCACCAGTACCCCGTCTTCCCCTCATCAGGGCCTCTCTGAGTCTCAACAGGACGACCTATTTTTCAACGGTGATCCCCCGTCGTCGTCTTTAAGCGAGGACAGCGCAATCGCCCCTCTACGTCCTCCGTGGTGTCCGAACCCAATCAAAGACAACACAAACAGATATCCGTCTCCGATGTCCTCACTAGACAGCCTGTCTGAATCCTCTGGGGATAATGTACGGCCCATGATCGCATCCCTTTTCCATGTCTTGCTGACTCTAGATTTGCAGGATGAGTCGCCGACCCAACGCACCGTTAAGCGTACTCCTCTGTCGTCTCCTTTGCGAGACAGCGACTCCTCCCTCTACCGCTCCTTCGGAGAGTTTTTTCTCCGATTTCTTCCCCTTTGTCTTCTCTCGACAGCTCACCTCGGGGAAAACAAAGTACGCTCCAACAAACCGAGGACAGCCCTTTCACGGACTGATGATTTGGGTTCAGGACGACGACGATCTAGGACTCCTCCAGCGACTGTTCTTCTGAAAGGTTACAAACCTAAGTCCTTCTCGGAGAGTCTCATCTCATCGCCGAATCAAGTTGATGCGGGATGGGACGACTCCTTTTCTTCTCCGCTCACGTCCCCAGTCGAATCGGATTTGGACTGATGATACCTTGCATGTATTGAATTATCCATTATTTGGCAACCCCACACACTACCTTCACGTACTTGTATGTATCTGTAATACGGCTTTTTCCTCATTTGCATATCCAAACTTTCTTGTTCTTTTATTCGGTGCAATACGTGTATCAAGGACGAAATTGTATCTACTGAATTATTGTTGACCATCCGGCTTAAGCGAACTACGGCCGGCGCGCAGGATTTCATCCGTCGATAGCAGGTTAACAGCAATAACAGAACTGGAAAGATATACATTAGTGAAACGTATTGTCGGAGTTGGAACAAGATTACCATGAGTGGAGCATTTGCCGCTTGACTCTATAGTTGTCCCAAATACCTTCAACGGTGGGGTCGAAAGGTTCGCCTGTTACCAGGTCGATACCTACGGTATTTCCCTCGGCTTGTTCATCCTGCTCACAAGTTAGGAGGCTGTGAACGCGGACGATAACACCATACATACCTGGAGAGCGACAATGGCATTTTGAACATCAAAGTTGCCATTTTGTGCCAGCGTTTTTGGGATGATCAGGAGTGCATCTGCATAGGCCTGAACGCCCATCTTCACTCGTCCCTTGGCGCTCTTTTTGACCTTGTCCATGAGATGGCCGGCACAAGCCACTTCAAAGGCGCCGGCTCCTGGAATTAGGGTCTCATCTTCAATCGCGTTTTTGACAGCGCGTAATCCATCCCGCAGCGCCTCTTGGATTTGAGTAATGGTGTGGGCATTGGGACCTTTGACCAACAAGGTGACGGATTTAGGCGTTTTGACCTCCTCGACAAACGTGTACTTTTCTTCTCCGAGAGTGTGCTCGTAGACGAGGCCAGCCCAACCGAGTACCGAGGGAGTAAGGTCATCTACGGAGTTCTGAGCGATACCTCCGGTGATGAGCTGTAGCCTAGAGATTCGGTCAACGCGCTGTGATGTGAGAATGAATGAGTGGAACTTACCGCTCCATGTTCCGCCGCTTTGCGCGCCGCAGAGCAAAAATGCCATTCTTGGCGAGAATATCGAGACTGAGTGGGTCAATGCCTTTCTGGTTGACCAAAACAAAATTCTTCCTCTTCTCCTTGCTATCGACCTCCTGATCGCAGACGAGATTTTTGAGATCCACAATCTTCTTGACTTTCATGTCCACGACCCGCCGTTCTGCCTCGACAAGCTTCTCGCGCTGCTCTGCTGAAGAGTAGAAAAATCCCGAGTTCACCTCGCTGTATAATGGTCAGATTTAATCTCGGGAATGGAAGGGCCACCACGTACGTCTTCTCATACTCTAGACTGACATTCAAAGTCAGGATAAACGCGTTTTCGACACGTTTCGGCATGTCGGGATGCCGTGCACCATGGTCCATGACTAGGCCGCGAATGAGTTGAGTTTCCGATGCTGTCCGATGCTGCATCTTCATTATCTCCACCATGTGGAGGTCGATGGGATCTCGCCACTGGTCAGTAGCGTCTGGGAGAGATGAGGTGGAACGCAAATGGAGAAAAGCAGAGGTTTCGCACCTTTTGGTGGCGGTGGTGGACGGATGGTCAGTACAGCATCCACTACGTCCGCTGCAAGTTGCTTGGCCATCGAAACGCTTACTTTGGTAGCGAGAGATGTATTGGCGACATTGATAAGTGTAGCCCGGTCGAGTTTGACAGACTGCTTGAAACTATCCAAAAACTTGACGTCCGGTCAATGGCCGAGGTACGCGCGAAAAAATGAGCCAGACTCACGACCAGAGATTCTTTTTTCGCCAAATCGAACCCCTCCGCAATAACAGTAGGATGAACACCCTCCGAGGTGTATCGATCGGCCTGCTTCAGCAGTTCGCCGACTAGCAGAACAACCGACGTTGTACCGTCACCAACTTGGTCGTCCTGAGCCACTGCGGTTTTTGCAATCATGGCTGCCGTCGGATTTTGGATCTGCATCTCAGAAAGCAGGACCTTGCCGTCCTTCGTCATTTTGATCTGTCCCGAGCCATCTACAAGCATCTTGAGAGTTCCCTTAGGACCTGAATGGAGTCAGCATGAATCGGGGCGGATTGACACGGATATGCGCGCACCAAGATTGCCTTTGACGACGTTGGCCAGACCCATGGCTCCATTTGTGTTAACCTACGGAGGATAAGTTGAGGATAGCGACAGAAAAGATATATACCTGGAGAGCAGCTGCTCTGCGGATGCTCTCGGCCTTTGGATTAATGAGCTCGAGGCTTGAAGACATTTTGCACGAAGTACGCGTCTGCCAAATTCGGTGTGGCTGTGCCGAATGTGATGTGGCTGTGTTCGATTTTCGCGCCTTCATCTCGCCTTTCAAGTTTACGTGTAATCTCCTTGCATTTTGCTCGTGTACGGTCTGCCCTTTTAATATAAGGATGACTAGTAATACCGCCCCTCTGGTCGTCCATCTTTACATCTTCTCCGCTGTCTGCCCACCGATTACTTACTATGGACATCGCCAACCAGCTTTTGGTCCCTTCCATCTGCCTCACGTCTGCTATATTTCAGCCGCTTGCACGAATCCTGCATGCAGTGGCGTTGTTTAGGCGCCGCACCTACGTGGATATTGTCTTATGGAAACTCCGTGATGGGGAAAGCGACAAAATCAATTTCAACGTTGTCGCGGTAAACTAGAGGGTGTGTATTCAACCGAAAACAACAACGCAACGGAAGTTCCTGTCAAAGGGTTGACCATCATTTGTCCGGTGCGTTGCATAAATGACCGTGGAGTGGAGGGCTGATCGTGGACGGAATATGGATGCAGATAGCAATCCACTAATATTATCATATGGGGGGAGGGGAGGGGGAGGGTAACGAAAGTGAAACGAGTTGAAGAAACCCTGCGATTATATCTGTGAGTTTCGTTAACTGGCCATCGGTTCGCAGGCACTCACCGTGAAGAGAAATAGTACAGGACAACATAGTTATCTGGGTAACGCATCGATAACAAGCTCCCAACGCCCGTTGGTCCGTTTCAAACCTTCAAATATCCGCTTTCCCTTGAGCAGATCCACTCGAAGGAAGCCAATCTTGGTCCGGTTATACTCCGCCAACCCAGGGCAATCCTCGCACCTCTGCTCGAAGGCACGTTGATATTTTGTTCTATCTGCTGGAATTTCGTGCGGTCGCGGCTTCCTCTGGTATTTGCAGTAAATCGCATAGAACACATCGATACACCGA
>JARJLF010002876.1:0-27079 GCA_029378395.1 Mycena leptocephala
GGGGAGGACAAAGTCAAAATTGAGTACTGCTGGGAACACGACGGCCACGAACCTGGGACAGTCAAAGATATGGCGGGATCGATGCTCCCTTTACGCGTGAAGGAGTGGATTGAAAATCGTGTCGCTGAAGGGCTGGACTGGAAGGCTATTAAGCCATTGCTACGCATAGATGCAATGATTTTGGACAAGGTATGCACTGTGATTTCTTTATGACGCGCCCGAGTCATGAGCTTATATTTCACATGCAGCTCGACTCCGGGACTTTCACCGACATCCCGGAATCTCTTCGCATCGCCCAGGCAGACGTCTATAATGCTCTACGTCGTCGGCTCAGCAAATTAGCTCATCTTGACCCTGATGGCCGCCGTAGTCTTCAATTGTGGAAAGAAAAGCTTGAGGCTCTTGGTTATTCCGTGCTGTATCAGCCAGTCAGCGCTCAGGCTCGGGGAGAAGACTCTTACGTCTTTGCTATGGCCTCACCGTGGCAGAAGAAGTTGCTCCTGACGTATAATAAGGTGGCATGCTTTGATTCGACACACAACACTTGTTTTTCGGCAGCTGGGAAGGAAGAGAAAGCCTTCCTGTATACGGTCGTTCTAAAGAACCTCGCCACTGGCAAAGGATGTCCCGCGGCGTTTATGATTACACCAAGTGAAGCTCAGTACGTCTCTTCCTACCTTGATTTGAATATATTTTACTGAGCCGCTTTATAGATATGCTATCATTGATTTTATCCGGTGGCTTCGCACCGAGTGTAACTTCATTTGTAAAGTCTGGATGATAGACTGCTCCGATGTCGAAGCGGCTGGAATTACCATTGGCTGTGGCTTCGCTATCCTCCTATTCCTTTGTTTTTGGCATGTAATGAAAGCAGTCGCTGATCAAGCTAAAAAGAAGATCTCAGTGCGGCGCCATATTTTTTCTATCGTATTGGTGGCAATTGACATAGTGTATATAGGTCCAAAACCCGCCCGCTGGTGTCTCGAAGACTGCTGCAAACAGTAAACTGCGTGCGGACGCCGTTTCCGACTTTCGTAGGCTGCTGAATGCTATCACCACTGACGACTTCGATGAAATATTGGCTGAAATACGCACCACTTATTCGGACCACCCCGACTGGCTGAAATATCTCAACACGGAGTGGCTGCCGAAGAAACATCGTTGGTCAATGGCATATCGTCAGGTAGCACCACTTTTTTGCTCGCACCTCGCCCCGGCTCATTCCCTTTTCAGGATACTCCTCACTACAAGATTGACACCAACAACTACGTCGAATCGTGGCATCACCACCTCAAAACCTTTTACCTCAAGCTTATGAGGAAGCAGCGCATCGACGTCCTCCTGCACATTCTTACGGAGCAAGTTGAGCCGGATTTCCGACGCTCAGATATCCGGGTGGCATTAGACTTTGAGCGGCCGCGGCTGTCCAAATCGGAGCAAGTCAGTTACCAAAAAGCTCGATTAATCCCGAGTGAAGATCTCGACGATATGATTGATTACGCCGACATCGAGGACAACGCTGCGAGCAAGGTCATCCCTTTATTCTTCTTCGAGAAGTATAATTAATTTTCGTGCAGAACCCTGACGTCTACATTCATACATTTACTGGCGAGGATCTCTGGTACCTCGTCAAGGTGCACGACTTTCCTTCTGTCGATGGCGATGAGATCCGCACCGCGATCATCTCATGTGAATGTCCTGAATTCACGAAACATGAACTCAAGTGCAAGCACATGTTTCTCGCCTCTCGCATCACTGGCTATCCCGTTCAGCTCCGGGTTTCCGACGTTGCCACGCAAGCTACAGTTCAGTTCCCCCCTGCCAACGGCATACCCTCCGATACCGTGGCATTGGAGAAAACGGCCACTGTCCAGCGTATTCAGGACGAGGTTGCCACCATCACACGGCTCTCTCAGGCGCTGACAGCGATGGATCTAGGGGCAATTGACCGTGCCACCTTAGTAAATGTCGAGACGGTGGCAACACGTCTTCGTAGAGATCTTTCTGCTGCTATTTCTAGTCGTCCCATGTATGCTACCCAGTTAGGTTAACTATTTTAGTCGTGATTCAACGGGATTATCTTTTTTAGTTTAAAATACTATTTAATGGGTCATAAGAAGCCGCCGACAGTTGTACGCGACGCGACGCGACAAGATCACATGTCATTGCTGTAGCCAAACAAGGCCAAATGATAGGGACGATTAAGGCCTTTCACCCCGGCTAGTGTGACCGGCATAGCAAAAGAAACGAGCCGAGATTGGCAATTTTAAGTTTTAAGCATGGATTGAGCAGGAATTATAATGTTCGAGTACCAGAGGGGAGGTAGGTGATCACAACATCGCGATATTTTATAGATCCGAGACTTCGTAAGCGCTAGCCTCGAAAGATCTAACCGCAAGCCTGAGGGCGATGGATCGATGGTGGAATCGTGGCGAAGTCATGGTGCGAAGCAAGAAGATGGCGAGTGTTTAACCTTGACGTCGGATCAATCTCCCTTGTTGCTCAGTCAGACGCCCAAGCGCTGAGCGCTTGTTGAATTCCATCTCCGTCCCCGGTTTTCTTCTGTTGAAGGTTTGACAGGTGGCTACTGTTGAAATATTGTGGTTCATCAGCCGCACGACGTTACACGTACGCCCCTGCTGCGGGAGGAATGGTGAGCCTGTACAGCACGGTCTGGCAGGCGGCGTATACGGCGCGGTGCCGTGCGCACTGGGCGACACAAAGTCGTACGACGTCGGCAACGTATGCTGCGACTCGTGCAGCGTCAAGGCCCCAGCGGCGTCCGGCCTCGCGGATCCGCTGTCGCTCCTGCGGGGGCCGCCTAACCCTCCGCTTCCACTTGCACCAGCCGGCAGCGGAGGAGATGGAAGTGGAGTTCAAGGTATTGGTGGTGCAGGAGGCGAGGCGGTGGTGCTGTACGAGGCAGAGGCGGACGCGGCGCTCGGGGTCGGGCAATAACTCGGGGCGGTCGCGCTGGGCGGGGGATTGAATTGGAGGAAGCGTGCAGCTTCGAGGTCGCGTTCGACGATGTGGCCGGGCTCTCGAACGTCGGTGAGGGGGCTGGAGACGCAAGGACCTGGTGGTGGATGACTTCTGAAAAATGTCAGCGATACGCACAGAGGCCATAGTGTGAAATAAAGGAGATGGCGGGAACAGGGGGCGGGGACGCAGCGGTAACTGCGTTTCAGAAAAGAAGTCAGTGGTCCGAAGCATCAGAGATGACGGACGAAAGAGAACAGGCCTTTGGGTAGACGCCCGAAAAGGTGCCCGAAAAAGGAAATGGGTCTTACCAGATCCGGCGGTGTCAAAACTCCGAGATCCTACTTTTTGGCCTCGAGGATGTTGGCGACGTTGCCGGGGAAGGGCTGGATATTATTAGGTCGCAACCTGGGAGCGACAGGATGAGGTCAGCGATAGGGAGACAACGAGGTGGGATCGGGGAGGAAGAGGTGGAATGGAAGACAAGAACGCTTACCAGCGGAGACGGAAGCATGAAACGCTCGCTGCCCGAGCGCAAACCGCTGGCCCTCCCGCTCGTCGAGGAAGAAGGTGCGTGTACTTCTTAGTGTCTGAAAAAAAAGCAAGCAAAGAAAACACATTAGCGTGAATATCTAGAGATAAAGGACGAAGAAAGAGATAAATGCGGGAATGAGAGCTGTAACGATGCAGGGCACCGGAGACGGAAGTAAGGATGGAGGACAGCGAAGGTGAGCGACACAGAGGGACGGAGGACGGGATAGCGATCGAGAGGTAGAGTCACGATGAAAGATGTGGGGAGATGGAGGAGAAGCGAGTAGATGGAAGATGAGCGAGGCAGGAATGAAGTGTAGATATAGGGCAGCGAAGAGGCCAGATAGAGAAGTGGATGGATGAGGGGGACGTGGATGTGCGGGTAGGCATGGCAGTGGGACTTATGCAGTAAAAAGGGGACCGTACAGAGATGGAGGGATTGGTGACGGGGACGATTGGGGTTGTTGGAGAATAAAGGACGGAGGAACGAGTAACACAGAAAGGAGGAAAGCGGCGCCGCGTGTAACGCTGGTAGCGAAGACCTCAAGAGGGCGGGGAATGAAGCGGGAGAGGACGCTTGCGCGGAGCGACATTGTAAAATAGAGAGGTGCTAATGGAGGACTAGGGCGAGGAGAGTTCGCGTAGGTCGAAGGGGTGAGTAGAAGAGGTCAAAGCGGAGGTAAGCAGAAGGGTGGATACATGAGCAGTGGTAGCTGGATCAGGTATACGTGCTGCACGAGGATGGGAGAGGGTGACAGAGGGGTGAATAAGCAGCAGTACATACCCTCTTCATTCTCAAACTCTCGCCTGCGCTTCCTACGCCAAACTTCATTACAGGTCCCCGTGCAAGATATGATGAGAGGCCGGAGGAGCTCGCTGTCGGAAGAGCGAGCGACGTTTGCGGCCGACGACGGTGCGAACATCGGTGGCGTGAAAGTCCAGGTCGGGCGTTCTCAAAGACGCGAGTGGAAGACAAATCAAAGAGGGGGAAGTCCGAAGGAACGCGACAGCGAGGACTGGTATCTGACTAGGATCATATCGTTCCCAGTGAGTTACAACGTTGATGGCAGTCGTCGGGGAATTGGTATGTGTGTTTGGAAGAAAGAGGCGGCGTGGCTGTGTCGATCACGGCATCAAATCAACGGGTTCCGTCAGGCCCTCGGCATATGTCCGATCCTGATGCGGACGGATTGGCCCAAAAAATGGCCTCCAAGTTCGATCAGAATGCGGACATTTTGCACAAAAAAACGGCGAACTCCGATTCAAACGACTGACGAGATGCCGAAGTCCGATCCTTATGCGTATATTTCACCCGCAAAACACCCAATATCTTGCCCAAATCTTGCCTCTAAAGGGGTGCACGGCCGTGCCAAGAAAATATCATCTCAACCCTCGGTTTTCGCTCGACTGGATACCGAAATGAGACCTCTCATGTCTGAAGGTCCGATCCTAAGTGCTAACGGACAACCCAAAAAAATGACCTACCCGATCACAAATGCGTACATATTTGCTGGTAAAAGGAGAGTGACGTTTTCGGCTTGCAAAACGGGCTTGCACCAGCGCAAACGGGCTTTTTCGGGCTTAGGCTTGGATTTTGGTGTAGAGCCAAGCCCAAGCCCGGCAGATCGGCTTACAAGCCCGTTTGATGGCTTGGCAAGCCCGTTTGCTCGCTTAGCCGAGAAACGGGCTTGCGCATATTTCTCGTTCCCCGAGGCCTATTTGATTAATTCAACTGAATATACTGTACATTGTAAGTGCATACTTACAGAGCTTGTGATTTTTTCCCATGGTTTTGCTCAAGGATGTCATGATACGGCATCACCGCTGAAGACGACACCGGGCAACATTGTCAATTCATGACAAAATTATGGGCTTGCCTGCCCGAGTACAATCTCCCAATATGTATACAGTGTCTGGAAGCAAAAAAATCCCGAAATCCGGGCTCCTTCGCCTGTCGATCGCGGGCTTTCCCATGATATAGTAGCAATATAGTAGTATGGCCGGTTGAAGCCATCACCTAGCCGTGTAAGTTGCCCAGCGATGCTAGTAGTGAGTGCTGATGAGATTTCCAGATGTTATTAGTCCCTGCGAGTCAAATAAGAGTTGAAACTTGCCCCCATAGTTTCCGGTTGGATTCTAAGTAACGGGAGTTGAACGATTCCTAATGCTTGAACCATTCCTAACTCATTGCAAATAAGTGCACTCTGTCATCATACAATGCAATATGTGTGGATTATCCATTGTTTGACTGGGCTTGGGTCAGCATTGGCCTTGAGCAGAACGGCTTGTGTCACGTGCTGTCAATGGGCAAACGGGCTTGCTCCAGTTAGCCATGAATGTCACAAGAGAAAGTGATCCATGGCTGGCATTTACATACATTTACCATCGCTATGCATTGATTTGACCAGGCGGTCCAAACTGATGCCGAAAACCCAACCAAAAGTGGGATTCGGCAAATTCTCACATGTGGCTTGAAGAATTAACTTGAACAGGTCCAGACAACACATGTCTATAGTTTAAGCTGCTTCAGAGTTGAGTTCAATGCAATGACAGGTTTCACACAGCTGCAGAAAACTACTCTATTCTTGCCCAGGCTTTCAATGCAAGCCCGCCAAGCCCGACTTGGCTTGGGTCCATGGTCTTGGTTGAATTATTGCTCGAGGGATGGTTTCGCCAACGTAAGATCATTGAAAAGCGAAATGTGCAACTAGATCAGATTTTTAAGATTTTCTGCGCTGCTAACATTCAATGCCCAAATGTTCCATTTTATGGGAGCAATGTTGGTGGCACGGTCAAGCGGTGTGATGTTGAGGTGGTAGGAGTAAGGGCAAACGATGTGGAGCGGTTGGTCAACAGATATTAAGCAATTACTTACAGTGTACATGCTTAGTGTAAGCGACCACAAGCCCAAGCCCGTCCAAGCCCAAGCCATCAAAGCCCGTACAGCCAAATTCAAACTCCGATATGCGGGGCAAGCCGTTTTGGCAAGCCCATCCGACAAGTCTGTGATGGTAAGAAATTGCATGCTGCTGTCGGCCACCCTGATGTTGCCTTGACCACTCCTTCATGTATACCATAGTCCCTGTTGAACTGCTCACCCTATGAAGTTTGGAGGTGCTGCGACCCCAAGTGGTTATATATGCGGCCGATAATCAGAATTTGACGTGTTACCTAGAACTCGGACACCTGACCAGTCCAAAAAAACGACGCCGTTTGCCCAATTCTTGCCCGTTTCTCATGAAATAAAATTCCATATCAAGGTAAAGGACAAATTACTGAAGATCTAGAACCCTTGCATAAAATTGTATTGACCAATCTTTCTTAGGTGTCCGAGTTCTAGGGGGGGATAGTAAAGCCTTGCACCGCCACCAGCTTTGACTTTTCTGGCCCGTCGATGATGGCTATTCAAGGTGGAGGCAAAGCTAATACCGACATTCATTGAGCGGACCAATGTTGGGTTTTCTTTTCGGGCCGCGAGAAAGGCGCGGAAATGCACGAGGCCGCCTGCTGACCCATCCCAGTGCACACGCGCGGCAAGTCTTTACGATATAGGCGTGTGATGCTCACACTGGGGGCGTGGAGAGTTACGAGACATGCTCGGCCGTGGACATAGCCGAATCTCGGTGTGACTAGTGCGCCTCGACGGACGCCATGTTTTAGGGTGGTAAACCGTTCTGCCAGATTTACGTCATGAGCCGGCGATCTCTAGCCCTCTGTGGCGGCCCAAGGACAATGAATAGATCAATACGAGTCGCTGACCGATGGATGAATAATAATCCGATCCAAAATGAAGTGGGCGCAACTTGCGAGCCTGGCGGCAGCTGACAGTCTGACCAGAATGACAACCGTACTAATCCTCTCATCGCTCCACATTCGGAAGTAGCGGAATCCGAAATTGTATAGACAACACATCACAACCTTTGAACCGGAAAGACAAATAAGTTTCAAACTCCGCTTTTCCTTTCTCTCACCGCCGTCACCAGCAGATGCCTAGCGTCTTGTGTGCTCGATCCCTGGAATGATTGTGTGCTCCGTTGGCATCTTGTGGTATGTAAGTATGGCTAACCATCCGTACACTACTACATGTTTGTCTTTGGTAAACTCGTCGTTCATGTTGTGGACCTCGCGAGTATAATAACCCCGCCCCCCCCCCCCACCCAGCATACAACACAGAATATTTATGCATCCAGTTTGTGCCCCATTGACGGTATATTCGGCTGTGGCATGGCGAGAAATTCGCACTTAGCGCCCGATTTCAGTACACACGATCTGCTTCATTTAGTAATTAGATCTGTCTGCTAACACGGTGGACCATCAGCTGAAGCTGAAGTACCCACAGAGGGAGCCCGCCATATGTCTCATGGTGTCGTACGACCTCACAATTTACAAATCGTATCCTTCTTTGATCCACCATGCGGCTTAATTCGTTTCCATCTGTCTGCGCATGTACATTGAGGACCTCAAGTCGTTCACGGTATAGATGCCCGGGGGAAATCGGTCCTCTGAAACTTCCATGCTGCTGAACCCACACCCATGTCCCGACTTCCACGAAGGACCAGAATATCTCGGCCTCTGTGTGGGTTCGGCGTGAGTTTCGCCGCAGAGTTTACTGTCCGTCCCACTGATCACTGCCAGTGTCTTCTTCGGGCGGACGGGGAGCTCGTTTGTGCACTCAGCTGAAGTGTGGCGCCCGCCGTCAGTCATTAGTGCACGAAGACCCCGCAATTATGTTGTCGTAAGTCGCAGATCTCGGAAATTTGCGGCTTCTGATGATAAGCACGAGGCAGGACCACCTCTTGAAGTCGACCTGCTGCTGTTAACGGCTGTTAGCGTCTATTTTTGCCGCATCCGGCGATAATATATACATCGCCACGAGGTACGTTCGCCTTTCTGTTTGCAATCCCTCTCGAACTCCGGCATATCGCGTCTACATCGTGGCTCCGGCCAAGGTACGGCCATGCTCCACGTCATGCTGTGAACAACGAATCGAGGACTCGCACCAAAGGAAAACACTCCACTTTGGGAACTATGCCGTGAATCATCTGCTGTATATGCATATCTCTATCAACGTTCCCGTGCGAGGCTATTCACTCCTCCATTTCCAATCGCATGTTCACGATTTTCATGATGGCGTAATGAGCAACATCTCTTGTGATCCGTCTATTTCTCACTCTACAGCTTTGACCTTTTTGGCTGTGTGTACCCTGTCGCTGCAGAGTACCGTTACATTTGACGCTGCAAGAGCTATTCGTGGTCCATTCCCGTCCCTCCTCCGGAACAACGTCGCTCAAACCGCCAGGCACCTGTCTGAAATAGGATCTATATGCCAACTGTCTGTTGGCCTTGCCTGTCCTGATTTGAGGATGCTGGTTGCGTCCATGCTCTTATCGGCATCCCAGGCATGGTTAATTCATCGTTGCTCACCTCCGGCACCTCTGCCAACCATGGTATACACGATGCTGTTGTTCCAGCCACTATTTGACCTGCTGGCCTCTCCGCAGACAGAGATTCCCGAACAACGGCAAATCCCAGTGATCTCCCTTCGATCACCACCAACTAACACAGTGGCTTTTGAGGGGTATGTGGGTATTGACAAGCCGTGCCCCGTAACTTCTTTCTCTCACCAATCATTCATTCAATAACCTCCAGTCCTTTAACACCCCTGAACCACTATTTTACAATACTAGCTGGATGGCACTCTCTGGGTCGTCATGCTCAGTGAGAATAAGACTTTGCCGCTTGATAGGGCCAGCACATCGGTCCTGCGTTACGCCATTGGCGGAGATAACCTGATGTTCTCTCAGGGTTTACAGCGTTTCAGACGTGCCTGGCATCTTCTCTAAGTTTAATGCAACGTGCGTCTTTAGAACTACGCTCGTGCTGTGTTACGACAGCGTCAACTGACGGAAACATATTCAGAAGCCGGCGTTACTGATGATGACGTCCCGGGACTCACAGCCATACACAAACAGGACTGCGATCTTTTCGGTCAACGTCTGACTGTATATAAAGCCGTCGACGCTAACAGCATTTTCAATGCCACCGGCATCCTCGCTAACTTCTCCCATCATATATTTCATTTGTCAAGACGAGCATCGCCGCATGTGCCAACAAATAGCGTGCGCCACTTCATCTCCCACTCCCGTACCTGCGTCTAAGAATTCATATAGTCAGGGAACGCGATGGTCTCGTTGCGGGGTAACAGCTGTGCCATCACTCATGACCACTCATCCTTGACCAACCCCTGCCAAAGCATTTCCAGAGACACCTCGTCACTGCGATTCTGGATTGTAATTCCAGTCTCTGCGAGCGCAGCTACCAGCACCGGCCAATTGTCGGCAACCGACTTGTCTAAAGGTATGTATTCACCGCATTGATATTCGGCTCCGCTTCATTCGGATCGGATTTTAGAACTTTGGAGGAGAGATCCAACAGGACATTGACACTGTCGATGATTACTGTTCGCCTGCCGGGCAGCGCAGGAGCGCGCCCGACGGGGCCGGTGAAGATTGATTGTCATACCGTCCGGCAGAGTCGGACAATTCTATAGCACGTCTAATATTCATCATCATTGCCTCAGATTTCGCAACCATTGACACAGATTCATCTGTGCAATTCCTTTTTTTTTTTTTTGACCCTCAGCAGAACGCGGAGCCCACCTGGCCGACATACGAAGTAGCCTTATTTGCGACGGGCCGCTGTGAGGCCAAGCGAACGTTTGATTTCTCTCGGATCACTCCGCCACAGAAAAGGTCTTTGCGACCGTTCCTTATCTTCGACCTATCCAGACGCCTGGTTATGTCCCCGTTCAAGTTCTTTCTACAGCTATTATCCGGAGAACGGCTCCGGGATTTGAACGGCGGTATATCCGGCAAACTCGCTGGCTACAAAGACTTTACGCTATGGACGAACCCAGCTTTTGCTGCCATCCCAGAGTAAGTTTTTTTCGCCACGTTTGGCTGGGGCATCGATCGTCGTCTTGCATTCTTCCTCCGCGTTTCAATGCCAGCGGAGGAACCGCAACGTGGCCAGTTTCCGATTTATTTCTGTCATCCAGCTATAGGAGTCATGTACTGGAATGTAAGTGATTCTTTCATGACGTTTTATATTTCGCCTCTAGGATAATGCAGAAGCTCTTAAAACAGGTTCTAGGATCGTCGCAGTGTGTGATCAACACCAACCCACCTGCAGTTCGTTATAGACTGGTTCCTTTCGAGTCCAAGCAGATGCATTTTTTGCACGTTGGATCCACTGTTTTTTTGCCGCTCATCCTGGTGCACAGGGGGCGTCGTCAAAGCTGTTTTTAGTGAGACTTCCAATGGAGCATTTGATAGGACTGAACTTTTCTGAGCGGTTCAGTGTGGTGAGGAATCATGGGTGGACGGTGCTCGACGCATAAATGACAAGGTTGAATAAAAATTATGGGAGGAGGAGCATCTAAGAGGTCCCGGGTGCTCAATGTAGTTTATGTATTTTACATATCGGCCCGCACAATGAAGTCCGGCGCTACCGCGGAAAGGTATGCGATCGATTCACTGATCGAAGGAAAATCTTGTTCGAACGAAGGGTTTTGCATGACCCATATACATCACTCCAAGTCATTTTAATGGATGATATTACACTTCCATTTTATTTACCAGAGCGCTAGAGAGCCTAAAAATAATTGAGCTATTATGCCCAACCATGCAACACCGGCGAGGAACCCGAACTCAATAGCTATTATCAGCGACTGCTAGTGGGCCAGTCTAGCTAGTGGGCCATTTGCATAATACAGCGGAGTACAATGTATAATGTTCATATTTGGGACCTGTGGCATGGTACGCGACCTATGAGGACTCTGTACGTCAAATTTGGAGGCGAGTTACGGCGGCGATCAAAAGCAGTGCAAGGTTTTGATGGGTGATGTCGGCGTGTGAACATCATTTCTTATTTCCGAACACCGCTTCACGTTCTTTCTT
The DNA here is from genome assembly GCA_029378395.1 of Mycena leptocephala. Classification (NCBI taxonomy): domain Eukaryota; kingdom Fungi; phylum Basidiomycota; class Agaricomycetes; order Agaricales; family Mycenaceae; genus Mycena; species Mycena leptocephala. Next base: position 11,469 of record JARJLF010002876.1, read on the forward strand.
ATCTGTTTCTCCACCGATTCTTCACCGATTCACAAGGTCTGGGGCTCGTTCTCATCCCTGATGTGGGTGGATGGCATACATCCATCGTATACATCAGCACTGGTCTGTCTCGTCTCCTAGAACCTCGCAAAAGACCTCTATCTGATCTCCAGTAGTCCACTGCAGTAACTGCTATAGTGGCCCACCCGTGGACACTATGGCCCTAGAACCTTGTCAGTGTATTTCAAATATACAGTAATGTCCCCTTCCCCAGCGATGGGTTTTCATGGGGTCGACTTCATGGTCACGACGGGGTACATGTCAAAACCTACGAATTTCATTAGCGCGCATAGACGAGCTTTTTTGGAGGGGTTATTGGCGTTTGGAAGCCGTACTATGTTGATCATTATATTTTATTACATCGCATGTAGCCATATGTATCCTCTTTTCCGGCAAAATTCTGTCTGTGCTTCGTAGAGCACCCCATTCAATCCACACTCCGATTTCACTTCAGCCTTGGCTTCAAGACAAATGCTTACAGCTGAAATACCTTGGATTCACATTTTGGGTGTATGTAATGGTGGGCTAATATCACTTTGTTAATTTGAGATACATTAGGTGGCAGTACGAGTCTAAACTAGTGATCAAGGCAGTGGCCCGCTACCCCGTTTTTGCCATTTTGGAAAGCGCCGCAGGAAAATTCGGCAGGCCGGAAACCAGCGTGTAAATTCGCGAAATATATCCACTCACCATAGGACCTTACCTTCCTTCAATGCCGATATATTTGTGTCCACACCATTTTATCCGTTCGCACGAGGTCAAAACCGCTAAGGTGGCCCAGTACCCAGTCGCTGATAATACTGTTACCCCTAGTCGCATTTGAATTCGCAATCTGTGCCTGAAGCGCGCGCTATTCTCAAAGCTGTTTGCTACGGACTCGTGAATCTCTTCAGTTCTTTGGTCTGAATCCTTCGGCATGTTAATGTACACTCCAGCTTCTACGAGACTTTGTGGTAACTGTGGCAGCGGACCATCCACAATCAGATGTGGTCACTGGTCAGGCAAAGCAAATGCACATCCCGGCTCACCACTCGCCCGAGCTTCGGTCGGCTCGAGTTCGTCGGGGGTGTAGTTAGAAGTGTGAGGTCTCCGAGAGTTTTGATAGTCGTCAATGTGTTTTCATTGAAGAGTAAATAATATTTCCCATCGAAAGCCATAGACCCTTGGGTATTATGTTGCCCATTGAAACTAGCGCAATATTGAGAAGTCTATGCTCGGGTTACAAATCCCGCCACAGAAACCGGACAGTGGATGAAAAAAAAAGGGCTGGCTACAGGGGTCCTTGGGACAAATCTTATGGGCGACAGCTAGGAGCCCACTGATAACGATTAAGAAGAAGAAAAAGGGGGAAAGAATGACATACTGTAGAGTTATATAGCAGTCCAGGATCTGGAAGGTTTCATGCCGGGACAATTCAGCTAATAGTTTTCAAAGGGCTGGCATATCTGCACCTCCTGCATCAAAAAGTGCTTCCCAGGCAATGTCCAGAATTCAGGAGTGACTCCCACAGATGAGCGGCCCAATCAAGATCAAGCGACACGTTGGGTAGAGGGTGTGTCAAAATCGACATCGATGCCAACGAGCGATGAAAAAGGACCGTAGGAGGCAACAGTCGTTGTCAAGAGAACCCGGAGGGAAGACGGAAAGAGAATAGGACCCAGACAAACAGTACGTGGGCGGAGACACCCGAAGATACAGGAAACCCTTCAATGCAAATTTAATTCTGGACCAAACGTCACACTTTCTGGGTTGGAGAAAGAATATAAGAACGATTACTGAAACAAGTTTAGTCCTCGTAATGATCTCGCGTATCTGGATCATGTGATCGAGACGCGTTGCGTCCCCGTCCACAGCACACGCCGCCTCACAAAATGCATGACTGTGGCAGGGAGGCTTATGGGAAATGCAAGATCAACCTTCAGACCAGTGACCTTGTTCCGGGTTTGTTTAGACTACCCTCAATGCAGAGATCAAGGCAGTTTAATCGAATCTGTTACATTGGATATGCCGGACATGGTCAGGCGAATCTCAAACGTAGGTCAGCAATGGTTTAGACCTTGTTCAAATCACAAGTCTGCCTCACATCATCCTCGTTGTTTGACTTCTAGGTCTTGCTATATGAGTTGGTTCATTCAAGAATAACTTAAAGCAGTAATCAACTGCAATCCATCTGGATGGGTAGATACAGGTCCAAATCAGCCTCAGAAAAAATACATGCAGCCTCCAAGACCTCAGTCAGTGCCTCCTCGTGCGATACTACTAATCACCAGACATGTCAGGATACACTTCATGGTTTTGAACCGTGATAACTGGAGTCAGACATTCAATGATTATGTTGACCATGAGATGTTATTTGTTCTGCACTGGTACTTGCAGGTGCGCATGCTTTTATAGCCAGACACACAAGTGGCGCGTTGCTTTGGGGGAAGCGGTTGTTTTTCAATTTTGTCTCAAGTTGTGTCATTTTACCAATGCGGCGATTTTTTTAAATTATTGCACAGTATATGTGCCATACATACATCTGGACCAACAAAAATATCCACGTTGCATAAAAGTAAATGAAACATTAGACTCTGATGAGATTAGGCTGCTCTTGCTGGTGGAGCTTCCTCGGGTTCTCGTTTTCAGACAAAACCTCATACAACTGCACCACAGTCCCCAAAGGTACATTAAGCTCTATGAGTTGCGCCAAACTTTTTCAGTGTTGCTGGCGCACATCATCGGCGGCACTGGCTAGCCTTCCCTCGATCTGGGCAAGTTGTATCGCCTGTGACGCCTTTGCAAAGAGTGGTTTGGCTATTTTCCAATGTTCCGATGCCATCAGTGAGTCGCTCCGTCCCTTTGCAATGTCCCCGAGCCGGAACAAGCACTCTGCTCTGCTCCGATGTACATCCATTTGAGTGAATCCCTCCAGGGCAATAGTAAGCAACTGGTTGCAGTATCCTCATCCCCCTGACCGAGGAAGGCATCGCTTAGGAACTGTAATCCTTGTGAATGCCAAGTCGCTGTTTAAATTGAGAGAATGCGAAAAGAACACAATTGGCCAGTTGGACCTCACATCCATTGCGCCCCCATAGCTTGTATCGGCCAATTTCTCAAAACAGTTGGCTACATTCTCAGAATCCCTTCCCCACGAGATTCTAATACTTTTCTGGAGCAGTGTTTTCCCCCTAATCTGTCTCCTTCCCTGAGGTGAAGTTCTGCCTGTAGAACATCACACCAGACCACCTGGTCTGGATGTCCAATGCGGTTAAATATCGATTTAGCACCATCAATATACCTCTGGATATCATTCCGTGGGGTGCCGATCTGCAAATCAATCTGGGCAATGTTATGTAAGGCCACAGCATGGTCATATGGACTTTGTTCGGCAGGCAACTCCTGAAGTATCTGAGAATGAATATTCCGTGCTTCAGCATATTCCGATTTGAATCTATGGACCTCGGCCAGTGAGCTCATAATTGCATGATCGACACACCACCCGACATGCTGCAGAGAGCCAGGAGATGTCTCGCCGAGTTGTTCAGGGATATGCTCCGAGTGTAGTTACCAAGTGTGTACCAGCACATAGCTTCAGTACGCAGTGCCTGTGCTTCTTTGTATGAGTCGCCCATAATCCACGCCAGTCGACGGGATTCATGTGCATGCTTTTGGGAAGCAGAGTAATCAGCCAGTTTCCACTTCAGCCATGCAAACTTGTTCAAGACATCACACTGTCGTTTGGTGTTCTGGTGGAAATGGACAATGAGAGGGCAGCCTGACAGAGCTTGAGGCTCTGCTGAATGTTGTGACTGTGATACAATTCAAAATCTGCTAAGCAAGCATAGAATCTGCCTACAGCTCTATATAAGTGATGGGAAGCAGATCAATAAAAGGACATACATTTGAGGTCTGTATCATGACAGCGATCGATTTGCCCCATAATACGATCAATCAATGCTTCTGGATTTGGTATTGGACGATACCACCATGAACTGAATAACTCGGTGATAAAGTAAAGCTCCAGCCGGGAGTCACCAAGTTGTGGAAGGATGTCGAAAATGTGGTCCATAAGAGGGATTGTTCCCTGGCCAGCGACTCGGCTGAACGAGTTTAAATGGCATAGAGCATAAATGCTCTTCTTCAATTCTGGATGCTCCTGTTGAGGCCTATTTGGAGGACATTCCGAATATTTGAGTAATTTGATGCTATTTGGGCAACCAGCTGACTTGAACGTCCTTCATTCTCTGTGTACAATTCCAGTAGATCCTGGAAGTATTTCAAAGAGGGCGAATGATTTGGTCACCAGGAGGCTGAGTCTTGTGCATATATTCCCTGATGGGAACTAACGGCCTTCACCCTTCGATGTTCTTACTATATGCCAATGCAGTACGAATGAGAGCCACTTTGCAGCTAAGAATATCTTTGATTGGGACCTTGCTTTGGACCAGCTCGACATCAGAAAGTCCATCAGGCAGTATCGACAGCAGGCTCAAAAGCTGAACGGAATGAGGTAGAACTTTGATTCTGGGACTTGACAACGAGAGCGAAATGGATGAATCCAGGTTGGATCTTCTGTCGTAGCCGTCAGAGACCAAGGATGTTTTTTCCACCTGCCAGCGGCCTAGGATGGTGGAGCAGTCTTCTGAGTCGACCAAATGGGCAAGAAGACTGATTGCAAGTGGCATGTTATCTGTCAGTGCAAGCACTTTGTCAACTTCCTGGGAGTCATGTCTTCCATCCGCAATAGCAATGAACACTTGCCGAGCAGCATCCTGTGCCAACGGCTTCAAAGGCGGCAAAATGGCCGCGTCCATCGGACTCTGGCTGGGCGTTCTGCTCCCCGCATGGTGATCTGAGACAACTTAAATTAGCTGGAGAAAGGATCGAAAGTTATTTGCACCCACCATCAATGCAAGATGATCTACGTCCGAGAGCAGACCCAAAAATCCTCAATATCTCTTGAGACTCTGCCGGCTCCCACAATGACTCGAGATTATCCAAGATCAAAAGAGAGGAGGACTATGAGAGAAACGCTGCACAATGCCCGAGTGAGGTCTTTCCCGGGTCTCATCTCAAGATGAGCTCCGATTAGAGCAACAAGTTCAGTCTTGGTTGCTGCAGAATCACAAGCAACAAAAATCCGATGCTGCTCGTATTGGTAGCAATATTGGTGTGATGCAAAACAGCTCTTGCCAGGCTGGTCTTGCCCATTCCGCCTGCTCCTAGAATTGCTATTCTGGGTGTTTCCTGAGTAAAAAGTTTCAGTATATCCGCAAGTTCTGACTCTCGTCCATGGAAGATTTTTGGCTCTGATGGCAACATGGAGATTGAGTTCGAACTTCGAAATGAATTTATTGAGGGCAGGGCTATTTCGCGTCGGATCCCGATACATACCTGTTGTGGGAACCAGAATAGAGCCGGCTTATCTGTGCAGATGACATGAGTATTTCTCAAAGAACAATGGAATGTCCATACGGTGGATGCCCGGTCTGAACCTGCATCAGGAAGAGCGTTAATCATGTTGAGGACCTCTTGGTGTCGGTACTCTGCGTCTTGTTGCATTTCGCGATATCTTTAATGAGATTGGCAGTCTTGACCTACATGTTATTTGCTCCAATACATTGTTGCAATCCTCATTAGGTAGCTCACCTGAAAAAATCTAAACCTTGTTGCAATCCTATCCTACAGTCCTGGAGGAGTCTGCTCATTTCACCTTGACGGAAAATCCTCTTGACTCTGCTTCCATTATGTTGTGCCTCGACGAAGGTTTGTATCTTGCGTAGGGTCCTGAATAATATCCATCAGTAACAACTCAGCGCGTTTTGGCAGGACAAGTACCCAGTGAATTTGTTGACACCTTTCAGGACACCTGGGGCAGTTCCCCACCAGTATCCGATTTTATATGAAGAATGATAATTGCATCGAGCAAGTTGTGAGTTTGCTCCAATATCTGGATACAGTCGCGTTTGTTTCGTTTGATAGTCTAACAGAACCAGTGAGATCAATGGGTGTGATGGATGCAACGGTAGTACCTCAATAGATTTTGCGAGAGACAGAATTCGTTCAGCAATAACGTCCACGCACGGTACACTGAAACTATCGAACAGAGTTTCAGCGTACTTGCTGCCGCAGTCAAACATATTGTGAGGTTGTTCAAACGAACTTGGCTGGCAGTGGTTTGGGGGGCATCGGGTGGTGGGTGACTGTCCTTCACCATCCCAGTATGGATATATATCACACTAACTATCCGGGTTGATTGGTCCGTGGTGGTTGCCATTGCAATCAAGCCAAAATTGTAACTTGATCTGAGACGCGTTCCAGACCACTACACCAAAAGGGAGATAATTGATGAGATATCACTCATCAATTCCGCGTCTATAGGCTGTGGTAAGCGGGCAGGCTTACAAAAATCAAAAAAGAAATTGCGAATGTTTTCAACGGATTCTGGCTGGGTGTCGGCGGGTCACGGAGGAATGCTCAGGTGGTGTGCTGTGAGCTTGACCTGCACTGGGACTGGGACTCTCACCTTTCATCCACCGTGGCTGAATTTGTGACAGAGCTATCGACGTCCTCGCGGCTGCATATGTGCTATGTCCTATTTCTCCCGCTTGACAGAAAGTCGCCGGTATCGCGGCGTCGCCGGTCCCAAATCAATGCCGTCCAAGAAGACCGTACGAAATCCGATGAAAGCGGTAGGATGGAATTGGTACGCAGTTGAAGCGCCGTACTTAATCTGGGCTCCAGATGTTGGGGCGGTGCGGGGAGGATCGGCGGACCGAGAGATCCGAGGCAGAAACTAATGGGAAAACAGTCGCGGGATCACCGCCCTAACGGGCAGTGCTCCCCCATCAAACTTTCATCAAAATCTGCCTCGACGACATCTATACATATTATCCCCGGTAGGACTTCTGCCCGCGAGCGCAGCGAGCGACTGCCCTATAACGTCTGGGAACGAGACTAGAAGCGCCGGAGATTCCAATCCAATAAGCCAAACCGAGATAGCCCTAATCTGGGCGGAGTGCTGGGTTACAACCTCGGCGCCGGCAATACCGGAAGTGGGGGTGGGTCGCAATGGCACATTTGCAATCACTGCGTTGAAGCCGGTCCTAAACTTGGATAATCTAGGCCCCTTGAATTCACTGCATTCCGAGCCTGTGTAGACCGACTAGGTCTACATGATTATCCCTCTGGTCTATGTCGGCCGACCCTAGCAGGCCGAGTCGGGTAGGCCGGGCCAAATTTTGGCCTACATTGGGCGACTGTCGGTCTACGCAGGCTCCACTATCCTAGTAACCAGGCGGTGTGTTGCTGTTGCCACGTTCCCACATAGCTAATATTGCACTCACCGGTTGCCTTGTTCCCACGAAATCAATATTTCATTAATTGGTCAACGCCCAAGACATACCGTTTCAATTGCCGTAAGTTAGCCGTGAGTGAGCCGAAGATTGACAGTGTGGCCAAGTGTGCATTAAAAATAACCACATTCCCACATTCAGTGGTACACCGTGAAGCAAGAGCATGTTTTAATGCGTATTGCGCCAGAAATAGAGCTCCTGAGGTTGTAGTATAATGGTTGATTTACCTGTGGGGTTGGTCTACCTCTGCCTATGAGAGTCCGCGCCATTCTCGTCACTTCGTTACTTCGCTTAGCGCTGCGAAAGTTCGTAACTTTGATGGGAATTCGTGAAAGTTCGTGAGTTTGATGGCTTTCTGTGAAAGTTCGTGAGTTGGTATTCCAACCTTGTCAAACGGCGACTCCTCGGCACATCACAGAGTTCATTCATTCATTCATTCATTCATTCATTATTCATTATAGTGCTGCGGGCCCTTTAGGGCCCATGTCGCACTTTACAGCGGTCTATGTAGGTAATGGCTGGCGTCGTAGAGTACGTGGGAAGGGGGCAGGGCGGGTAAAGATGGAGAGGTGCCGAGTGTATGGTTATGGTTGTGTAAACAGAGATGCTATCGTAACTAATTCGTTTCGTATTGGATGCTAAGTAAAAGAAAGAAAAAGGGAGGAAAGAGGTAATGTAAGAGAGGAGGAGGAGCGGAGGGGAGATTACAGGTCGTATCGTGGGAGGCGGCCCGTGGCGCGCACGAATGCGAGCACGGGGGCGGTGTCGTTCTTGGAGGAGAAGTGTGCGGAGGGAGAGGCGCGCTGTTTTCACGCGGATCATGAGGTGTAGGCGGGCAACGCGGTGGGCGGGGCATATGAGAAGGAGGTGGGGTACGGACTCGGGAGCGCCGCAGTGAGGGCAGAGGGGGGACGGTGCGAGCTTGAACCGATGGAGGTAGGCGTTCAGCCCGATGTGGCCCGTGCGGAGCTGGGTGAGGACGCTGCACTGCGGCCTACTGAGCCCTCATACATCTTCTCCAGCGCTTTGGACGGGGTCGCGTCGTCGAAGGTGGAGATGCGCGTGTGCCGGGGTGACTTTGACCATTCCTCGCGCCACTGCGCTGCGAACTCCTTCGCGCCGGCTGCGATGACGCCGCGCGACTGGCGGGAAGGGGCTCTCGAAGAGCTTGATACGAGTCGCGAGGGGGGAGGAGGCTCCTTGGGCTGCTGCTTTTCGCACAGGCATCGACCGCTTCGTTGCCTACGATGCCGACGTGCGCCGGTACCCAGTGGAGGCGGATTTGGAGGGTGCGTCGGGCGCGGAGGAGGCGGGCTAGGATGGCGTGGAAGGCGGCAGGAGGTATTGACCAGGCTGGGGTTTGGGGGAGGCGAGTGCGGTTATGGCTGGCTGGCAGTCGATGAAGATGTCCGCGTCCGTCAGACGCGGTGTTCCCGCGATGATATCCAGCGCGAGGATTGCCCGCACACTTCAGATTCGAAGACGGTGTGCTCACCCTCTGTGCCGAGGTGTTTTTGGCGTTGCTCCCCTACCACTCCGCCCTTCATCGCAACCGCCGCTGCTCCTACCCCTCCCTCAAACCCCGACCCGTCTGTGAAGACGCAGAATCCCCTCTCGCCACTATCCTGTCCATCTCGCTGCGTGCGGCGTCCTTGTCTGGCGCGATGCCAGAGTGATGTGCATCAACAGCTTGCCGAGGTTGGCCGGTTAGGTTCCGGTTAGCTGGTTAGGGGTTGGAGGTTAGAGGTTTGGGTTAGGGGGTTACGGTTAGAGGTTAAATGTTAGTGGTTAGTGGTTAGAGGTTAGAGGTTAGCGGTTAGGGTTAGAGGTTAGTGTTAGGCCAGGGTATCAATATAAAAAAAACGGAGGAGAAGGAAATGATGGCCAGATTGATGCGTCTGATTTGTGTGGTTTGTTCACCTCACGAACTTTCCTGGGAATTCACCAAACTGACGAAGTTTCAGAGGTTGCCATCAAAGTGACGAACTTTCGCGAGTTTAAGCGAAGTAACGAAGTGACGAGGGTGACCACTACCCACCTATGAGGATAGGCAGACCCTGTGCCTACAACCCCACGGAATGCAGTGAGGCCCCCGGTGACGGTCCCGGTCACTACCTTAGAGGTTGGTCGGTTTCCAGCCCGATTTTTGGCTGTTTTACTCTATGAAATTGTGCTTTTCCGGCCTGTTTTACTCTATATCCGACCAACCTTTTGGGGGTAAAACACCGAATTTTTCGTCCTGGAATGCAAATTTTCGCCATCACGCCGCATTTTTGGACTTCCTCGCACGTCACAACCTCAATCGAAGAGCCGGATAGAGCACAGAGTACTTTAGGGATTCATAACCGATGGTTGAATGCAATTAATGCAGCCCTAACGCGGGACCGTCTGCTCACTGACAAAATTAAATTTGGACTGCTTGCCCTTGAGAAACAACAGGTATTGAACACTTGGAGTGGTCTACTTATGGATGAAGAATCTCTGCTGGATGATTGGACAAACGAGGGGGTTTTAGTGGGTATACGACCCATGACTGATAAACATGGGATAAGATAACTTTTCAGGTCGGAGTCCCACACTGGTTTAAAAACGTGCGTAAGGCATTTCCTCCTGAGCAGCATATTCCCCAGCAAGATCTGGCTGACAGCCAGCAACAGTAGCGGATGAGCTTGAAATGCCTTTGCAGACTGAGCCTCATTATCCCAAACGCTCCCAAAAAAAAAAAAAAAAAAAAAAAAAATTCGGGACTTTCGGATGAAGATGACCGACGGCTTTTACCGGGCGAAGCTTGAGACTGGCGATGGAAAATACAGATCCTTGTATTGAGCGGGGAATAAATGCTACGGTGAACAGAATGTATCATGTATCGTAAATAACAAGCATACGCAAGACGGACGACAGAGGAAGGTAAGTTGAGGACGTGTATGCAAAACAGGGGATGTTTTGTTCCATGTTGTCCCGAGCGCGTCGCATTAACGTGATCAGCAGGTAACTGAAGACCACGGTCCCACCCATCATAACAGAACGTAGCGCATCTGGCACTCTATCGCCAGGACAATGCAGGGGAAGGAAACGCGTGAAGACATAACATGCTCTTACCTTCCGCCAACACGAACGAAGAAGAGAGCAGCAGCACGTAAACGAATCCAGCGCTGGGCGTCTGGGAAATCAAGCGAAAGAGAAGAGGGAGGAAGAAAGGGAGAGGAAGCGCGAGAGATACCCTAACCCACCTTGCCCATGAGTCCGCCCGTCGTCGTCTTGCAACGCCGATAAGAGGAGGGGCAGCGTGATACACGGACGCTGAGTCTCGGCGCTTGTATTGTGTATTGAAGCTAGGGATGTGGGTCAGCATATGGACGAGGAAGAAGGGAAGGGGGAGAAGGGACCGGGTGAACAAAAACCGAGATCGAGCGCAGCGACGAGGAGAAGGACAGGAGGTGGATGTGGAGGTAGGGCACGGCAATGTAGAGGAGGGTAGGAGGATAATCTGTACAGACGCATTCACACTTCACGCAACCAGCGCCAGATTCCGCGCTACCGAGAGCGTAGGATGCGCGCGCGACGCGGGCGGCGGCGTTGAAACGACATCTAGCTGGCACCCAGCAAGCAGGGGCGCACGCGGGAATGCTGACGACTGCGTAGTCAGCAAGAGCCTGCCGAGGAGGAGGATGGGTTACTTGGGTTCAAGCCATTCACAGCCGTTGGATTTTTCTGAGCCACCGTCGGCGTCACCCTACGTATCCGTGGGGGAGAATGAGCAAAGACCTACCGCGGCACACGTGGGTACGACAACGGCGGCTTGCTCTTGCTCCTGACATTCTTTAGCGGCGGCGTCCGATAGGTCGGGCGTCCTCCCGGTGTCTCAAAGTCGACCTGGAGCGTGGGCTGGGCACGAGACGGACGAAGAGGGTGGTTGTGGTGGCCTGGAGCGTTATGTAATGGCCTCGGGGAGGAGACAGGACTTGAAGGAAAGACCGCAGCGGCGGAACTCGGCCGAAACGTGCGACAAGTGAGCTAAATCCGGAAACGCAGCACGCGGGCGGCGGGGGGAGCGATGAAGAAGAGCATGGGCACGATAAGCGAGATGCGGAGACCTATGAGACGGACGCTGGTTCGAGCGTGGTGAGTTACACGAAGTTGGGATGGCAGTCACACGGCTGCGGAGGGAGGGAGGGGGAGGGAAGGATGTCGGAGGAAGGATGTCGGAGGAAGGATGTGAGGAAGGATAGGGCGGTGGGTGGCACAGCGGGTGGGGAGGGAGGGAAGGAAAAAGAGGCGCTGCGATGACATAAGCGACGACGCAAAGTGAGGAAATATTGACGAGCGAGAGGGCAGGCATAGCGCACGAGGGCGAGGAGGAAAGCGATGAGAAGGGATGGAGTACGGAGCAGTAGACGGAGGGGCTAGGCGGGCTGACTAGGGTCCAAGAGTAGACGAGATCGTGCGGGAAGCAGAAGCGGGTGGCAAGTCGATAAAATCAGTCAGGCGCGGAGGGAGGAAGACGCCTGCGGACGATGCGCAGACGTCTAAGAGAACGCCTAGTGGAACAGAAAGCGTCAGCGTTATTGGGCCGCGAGGAAGCTGGAGCACCTTCACGCGTACATGTCCCCGCCGAAAACAGATCATGCAGTCAACGTCTGCAGCTGCGATGGCCGTTTAAGGAAGTGGTGACGACCCTTGCGTAGATCGACGTCGTGGGCGTACAAGTCGTTTCGTGCGGAGGCGAGGCGGCATGTGCACGAAGATAGTGAATGCCCAGTAGAATCAAGGCGAGAAGACGATGGGCTAGCTGGTGTGGTCGATTTAGGCTGGAGACGAAAGACCAAAGCGGGCTCAACGGCTGGAAGGTGTGTGTGAATAGTCGACCGCCCGCGTCAGTCTGCCTCGAGGACTGTGGCAAAGTCAGGGGAAAATCTGTGGCCTGGCGATGGTTTAAATAGACAGGCGCATACATACGGAGGACTAGGAACTGGGGTTAGGACAAATCGTCGGACAAGCAATTGGGGAAGGAAATTATGATGATAAGAAACGCAAAGTAAAGACGACGTGCCACGTACCGAACTCCGTTCAATCCAAGGCAGGGTTCCACAAATTCACATCCGTGACTCCACGCTGCAGATGTGCCCAACGATTCTGGTGGTTTTGGCCCGGACGCCGACATGCACATCTCCGGCCAAAGAACACGAGCACTGGCATCCTCTCGTGTTTCTCTTCACGTGCCCGAGATTCCGGTTATTGCGTCCTTGCCTACCGTTGACGAGGGAGAGCGTCTGAGACAGTCATCCGGGGCATTGGAGGTCACCATTGCAGGAAAGATGGTGGACGTCAAAAAAGGACGAGGTTGTTTAGCTGCGGCTTCCGATATTATTTGATGGTAGCTTAGACGCCCGGCGCTTGGTCCTGACTTTCATCTCTCTGCCACGGTTTCCTTCTGTTCATGCTTTGTGGCCTCGGCATATTTCTCTGGATTGAAGTTCGTTTCTCTTCTGTGTGCAGTCTCCGGCGGACTCCTTCTCAAAATTCGCTGTGCTTATCGCTTGACGTCACCATCTACGGCGCAGCTAGAGCTCAGCTTCGGTCTTGCTTCGCTTTTTGGAACGGCAACCACAAAAAAATACCTTCCGTCCCACGACATCTCTTTCCAGAACAGCACCAAAAAGACTTGCCCACGGCTTAGCAATCCATGCACTTGGCCCGAGTCGAACACTTCCCCGACCCTCTGCGCAAACTGTCCATTACGCAATTATGGTACGCTGATGCACCCCGTGTGTAACCAGATGCGGTACCTCCGTTGTTCTGTTTCTCCCTACGAATCGCTGATTTGAGCCTTGTTTCGATAATCTGGCACGGATCCAGCCTCATTTTTTGAGGGCGGAAGACAAGGCTTATCCCTAATAATATTAACGCCGATTACTGAGTGCTCTGTTCCGCTCAGTGTTCAGAGGTTTTTCGCCTCAAGATGATCGCATGACGACCCAAAGCAACTCCGCTGAGCTGCCAAAAAACTGTATGTCCACCTGTATGCATCTGACCCGAGTCGAAGGGGACGCTCTGCCGAAACTGGGGACTCTTCAAACAATGCAGATGAAGAATCATCCACCACCCGTACCCGCAAGACAATCACTTTATTGTGGAACGTTAAGGACAGGATACCCTGGATCGAAGATACAACACTGAATGTCATGAGGCATTATATATGATGCCCATCTACCTCCGAGTATTCACAATTGATGATATTCACAGCTATGCTTGCTCCGGCCACGATCCTTTAACGTGGCCAAATGGCGGCAAACAATCATCATCCACCTGCCCAGCAGATTTTATGACTCATGAATTGCACTGTACCACCTCAGATAAGTATGGTCTGGAAGGTTAGATAGCTTGTTCGTGGGCCTCCAAGAATTCAGATTTAATTATATGTGCACCACATGTTGTCCCATACACGTCTTCCATAAGTGGGTCAATGTGGAGATACAGCCACGTTGCAAAAATCACAATAGGGTGTTTTTGAGGGAGGGGAGGTGGAGTTTGCCGAGAGGGGACACAGCCAACTCACAAAAATCGCAGTAGGCTGTTTTTGAGGGAGTCGGAGTTTGCTAGGTGGGGACACAACCACCTCACAGAAATTGCAATAGGGTATTTTTCAGGGAGGGGAGGCGGAGTTTGCCGAGAGGGGACACAGCCACCTCACAGAAATCACCACACAAATTTCTGATCAACCTACAAAACGCACTAGTGGGAATCCCTGCTCCCAAAAATTCAGCTCATTCAGACCAGATTAGGGATCTGCAGTAGGGATCCATTGCCCAAGAAACCTGATATGCCAGATAGTGCACGATGAAATGTTTTCTGGATATCTTCCTATCACTAATAGCGGATTATCTAATTATCTAGCTACATTTCATCTCAATCTGTGCAATACTCGTCGAGATATGGGCAAATCAGTAGCGGGAATCAAAAAATGGCCATTTTTTTTTTTGATTCGCGCCCTCACAACATGAACAGTAAGTCTACCAAAGACAAACATGTAGTAGTGTATGGGTGGTTAGCCATACATTAAATACCACAAGATGCCACTGGAGCACACAATCATTCCAGGGGATCGAGCACACAAGACGCTAGGCAACTGTGGACTGGCCGGCCTGGAGTAGGCAGGACCACCAGTTAAAACCCTGTAGGACCTGACCACCAGTTGAAGAACTGGTGTATGGGAGGAGTGAACTCCTCCCAGTGTGAAAGAGAAGCCTGGTCTCTGGGTGGACCGAGGTGGTGTCTAGGTCGTGCCGGGTGAGTGTCAAGCCGTGCAGTGGAAATGAAGGCGTTAATGAGGGAATAATGTCTGCAGGTGTAGAACACTCAGTAAGATAAATATAAATAAAAACTTAGCTCAAAAGGGATCAAACGAGGGTGGATTCGCACGAAGTGGCTCAAAATCTCCGGTTGTGGATGTGGTAAGAGGTAAGGGAAGATGATCCGTGATGTGCAAGTAAATAAATGATGGTGCGTGTGTAGAAAGTCCGTGGGGAAAGCCGCTGCTAAGAAATCGAACCTTTGTCAAACAAAAGATCCGGGAGATACGCGAAGACATATAGGGAGATATTCGCTGCCCCGCTCAGCGCCGAGTGGGTGCCCAAGCCACATCGGGATCAATCCCCAGCGTAATCCGAGATGCCCGAAGACTCAGGATCAACTCTTAGCGTTGGCGGTATGTAGTGTGATAAAATGTCTGTGTAACTGAGATATGTGAGTAAGAAATAGGTGAAAAAGTCCCAGAGTTCAAAGTCAAATGTTTCCGACGTGGCCGAAGAAATGTGCGTGATGTTTTGAGGAAAACGGCTCGGCTGTAAAATACACGCCAACAGGCTCGCGCTGCTGTGAAGCAAATTGACAATGGAATTGAGTGCAAAAGACGCTATAGAGGTCAAATAGTCAGTAAAGGTATACGGGAGATGAAATAAATTAATAGAAGATATTGTCAATAAATATAGGCTTCGCTTGAAATACATGTGAAGGGTCCTGGCGACGAGCGGGCCAGGTCACCCTTCCACACCAGGTAAAAATCCCCAGTGTCCACCAGTACACAAGAAGTTGTCATATGTCTTCCCTTTGCAGAAGGCATGTGTGAACCACAAGTCGACGTGTCCAGTCCTCCACCGGATATTTCGTAGCGCTGCGCTGAGGCATTCTGAGTGGTATGGTTTGTCAAAATCTAGGTCCCTGTCTTGGCCTGGGAGA
>JARJLF010002877.1:0-27078 GCA_029378395.1 Mycena leptocephala
GTGAACTTTAATTTCCGCCACATCGCCTACTACAGCACTTGGGAGTTCCATGGCAATGCTTTACGTTGGTCCAGCCCTATGGACCAGTCCGAGACAGTCTTGCACACGATTCGCAGGCTGTTAGGCCGACTCAACAAAGAACCCCATTTTTTTCCAGTTCAAGGAACGATGGCAGAGCATGAGAAGGTGTGTCAAAATTTCCGATCGTGTCCATACTAACTTCGTACAGATAGATTGCGTGAGCCAATCATCCGAGTCCTGTTGATGGGCTATGCACATTTTTCCGTAAATGAAACATTAATCTGTCACATCACCAAATTCTACAGCACTGGGCAGACTGGCACTTGCTTGGTCCGCGTGTTCTGCCCCGGACAAAGAATGATTTTCATGGGTAGGAATCGACGAGAAACCTTTGCGATTGCAAGGATATTGGCAGGGTCTGCAGCTGTTTGCGAAGATGCGGGACTATACTAGATTCTGAGTTGACTGTTAACCGCGGGAACAGGCACGCACAAAAACTCCAGACACGAAGAAGGCGGTGTGGCACGAGCCTAACAGCAGTCTTACAGCCTTGTGTAGTGTGGTCGTTGAATGACAGCAGGACTCGGCCCGACTTGCCTGTGCTGATGGGGCTCAGGTAAATGATATCACCAAATACTGCCCTGATTGGATAGATCGAGTCAAATGGAGGAGGTTGCAGTGAAGGCATTTTGCATGATCAATCCCAGTAAAAATTTGACCCTTTCATTGCCTAGATAGTACAAACTCTGACGCTTGAGATCGCAAACTACCGGCGGTGAGCGTACTTAATGACGACAGACTGACCACGAGGCAGGGGCAGTGTACTAGGTAGGACAAGGGTCAAAGAAGGAAGGAAGGAAGAAAAGGAGGATCGACATCAGAGTGTCGATAGCACCGTGCGGACACACGCACTGCGTTCCCTGGTCGCGGAGACAGGGTTTGCCTACATGCCGACAAACATCTCGGCAGAGGCGGACGCAAATCTGTGCTTCCCTCACAGACAGGCTGTGTCTACCTGTGCAGATGTATGTCAGTCTGACCTGCCATTTTAGATAGACTCTGATAGACTCGTCTCGATTGTCGGTGGCTTGGGAGATTACACATTCATTTGGCCAAAGGTGTGTCATCAATTCGGACCCCAATCCGCACACGCTGCACCTCCTCCATGGCCAGACAAGACAATGCTGGTGCGAGACGCACCGCTACGAACGAAGAGACAACATCGAGGAAACACTGTCAGCACGACCACAGAATACAGGGTCAGGGGTCTTTGGGGCGGGACGGTGGCCTTGGGGACCTTTTGGCGACTTCGATGGCCTTCTTCCAGCCCTTCTTCAATCCACCGAGAGCCGTCTTGCTTTTCTTCGGTCTGGAGATCAAGTCAATGTACTGTACATTAGTCAAGAAGATAACACGCACTCAGTTTCGGTGGTCTGAGCAGACGGTTTGCGCTTGAGAGTGGTAACCCCAGCAGCGTCGTTGATTTCGGTCCGAATTGCGGCCTAGATGGTTGGTGAGCACAAAACTTGAATTACGAGCTATAATTGACCTTAGGAACCTTGCCGGCCTTTTTCTTCTCAAGAGCTCGTTTATTCAAGAAGTCTTGCACCGCCTCCTCCTCATTTGAAGCATCGTTAGCAGCATCGTCGTCTGAAGCCTCGTCACCGGGCTGGTAGCTCTCGTCTTCGCTATTGTCGTGGTCGGAGACCGGATCCATGATAATGTCCTACGCTGTGCATCAGTACAAACACGCCTCTCCAAATATGTGACTCACCTTCTCGACGTGCTCGAGTTCTACTGTGACAAGATCTGGGCGAGCTGAATTCTTGCCCGCAAGTTCATCCTCCGCACGCAGGGCGCCCTCCTTCTGGGCTACTCGTTGAACTCCGGCCTGGTGTGCCTGTCGCACATAGAAGTCCATAGATTGCGGTCTCAGATAAGACTCCATCAGCAAAACAGAAAATCTCTGGTGGCCGTGGCGCCACCTGGTTGTGTCTGATTAGTATGGTTCGTATGGCAGCCATACCAGTCAGATGCAACATATTGTACCAGAATTTTCCCCTATGCCATTTTCCGGAGTCACCGCCATATTGTATTAATTCACCAGAAATAGTTTAGTCCGGTGTAAGTCCTTACATACTTTTGTCCGATAAATTCTCCCTCCGCGTGTAGTATTCAACCTTCGTGCGCTTTTTTGGTTTTATTTGATCTTATTGTGCAGCCACATCTCAACTGCGTCTCCTTGAGAAGGGGCGGTGTTTCAGTCTTTATGTAATTCAGAACGCAATCTCATTAGCATGATGATCTATGTACTTGTTTACGAAGAAAGCATTAAAGGCATCGAGGGAATAATGATAAGGGAAGTTCACGGGAATATGTGCACTACCAAATACAGGACTGAGGTGCGCTCCACGCAAAAGAGAATCCAAATGTAAAATTGTAACGAGCCGATGCTTGTCACGAAGCTCCGGTTCGACAACCCACATCCCCGTGCAGGAATCAGCGGATCTGCCAACCTTCTTGAACCATTCAACCAGTGCGCAAGGGTAGTCGACGCCGTCGTGGGTGAAAGAGAAGAAGAGCTTGATACGGACAACGCTCATGCCACGAAAACCAGGCTTATCCTGATCTTCGACGGCAAATGCACAGTCCCGCCTGGCTCCGTGCTTCCTCCAAGATGGGGTCGATCGGATACGTTCCCGACGCATTCCGCGTACGCCGCAGAGATCACTCGGCGCGTAAAAGGTGGCGATGGCGGAATGGAAAACCGATACCGGTATGCTGCTGATATCGGATGGGTCAATGTCGACGCCGGCGTCGGAGTATGATTCGGATTGGAGCTGATCTGAGAGGAAATGGGCAAGGAGAATGGGAAATGCAGGCACGTTGATGTGTTTTGCGAGGTCCGAGGCAAATCGCGGGTAGCGGCGTTCTGAAAGAAGGTCAGGAATCACAGCCAATAATCATCCAAAGGTACTCACCTCGTGTACGAGCGAGGATGACGTTACCTTGTACCCGAACGGTGTCCACAGGACCTCCATCGTCGTCCTCGGGGTCGACAACAGGGGGAGCATATGTTGGGCCTGCTGGACATTGCGGGGGGGAAGGAAAGAGTGGTTGCTTATCTCGTCGAACTGCTGATACTATATGTTTCAGCTGATTTGCCCCCGGCAAAGAACTAACGTGTGTTTTTTGTGCGCCCAGGCGGGACCGCAGTCGTCGACTTGATCGCCTACTCGTGCCGCTTTTGCTACATGATCCAGGTCCACATTGTGGCCTCAGATATCGTTGGCTCAGGCTCTGGACTTGAACTGCAGAGGCCAGGGTGATTTCTTCCAAACATACCAACGGAGCCGCAGCTCAGCTCGCGCTGATCTTCATATGGTTCGGGGAGGTGTGCTCCCGGGCCAAGCCTTTTTTCTCCTTATCAGCGGATGACTCGGGGTCGGTCGCGCCATACCAAGCTTTTTCCCCCCTCCTGCCTAGGATTTTTTATCCTGAAACCGCTGTTCGCCGACGCATACTCCTAGATTTTTTGTTCGCCGATGCATATCTACATATGCCTCGTCGTTAGTTGCAATGTCTCGAGTCATCCTCAACAAGAACTGCGAGTTTTTACATTCACACCCCAATGCCGAGGGGAAACAAATGTCTCCTTGCTTCTCAGGACCGTATTCCCTGTCCATGGCCTGGATCTCCTGAGTGGTTGAAGAGCTTTGGGGGAGTCACCTATCATGTTAATGCCATCCACCGCCCATCGAACATTGTTTCCGAAAGCACTCCTCCCGTCCCATCTCCGCCCCTTTCACCACAACAATCTAATCACAATTCGGACGACGAGCCACATCCAATATCACCCACGGTCTCGGAGGAACCACTGCGCCCACAGAAAAACTATCATCCTTTTTTGAATGGTGCGCTATACCATTAGGGTTGTTCACAGTAGCCTTTTTTCCTCCCTTTTTCGCTCCCTTTTCTCTCCCTTTTTTGTATTCCCGCCGTTTTTCTCCGAGTTTTTTTCCCCTTTTCAATTTCAACATGCAAAAAGGGAGTAAATCCAAAAATCCAGGTCCAACATGCGATATTGGATGAAGTCAGAAAAAAAAAACCGAAGCGAAAAAGGGCCGAAAAAAGGCTACCGTGAACACCCTGGCTTTCAGCTCCCTTTTTCGGCCCTTCTTGGCTCCCTTCTTGGCTCCCTTTATCCATTTCATGCAGTTTGGGTGCTCCTATGATTCCTTAAAGGTCACATAGCACCTCAGGTGTTCAAAAAAGACTCAGGTGAATTTTTCAGGTCACTCGGTTAAATTAGGGTCATTCCCAGTCTCCCTTTTTCGCGTCCTTTTTACTCCCTTTTTCAATAACGTAACTGACCATAAAATCCAGAAAAATTCACCCCAGTCGTTTTTGAACATCTTAGGCGGTATGCAACCTTTGGGGAACAATAGGGCACCCAAACTGCATGAAATAGAGAAATAGAGTTGAAAAGGGCACGAAAAAGGGCGGAAAAAGGGAACCGCGGCGGGGGGTTTCACAGTTCACCTTTTCCTCCCCTTTTTTCGCACCCTTTTTCGATGGATTTCTTTCAGTTTTCCAGCTGGGAAGTTTGTTTTTTCGACACCTTTTACATATCAGAATTGAAAAGGGGAAAAAAAACCCGGTGAAAAACGGTGGGAACCACAAAAGCCCCCAAAAAAGGGGGAGAAAAAGGGCAGGAAAAAGGGAACTGAGAACGACCCTATTATTGAAAAAGGGCAAAAAAAGGGACCAGAAAACAGAGTAAAAAAGGAGTAAAAAGGGCGCGAAAAGGGGTGACTGTGAATGACCTTATTATTCTCTTCTTTAGTCGCCTGATTGTACATTCCTGCAAGATGGTGCACCACCGCAACCAAGAAATACCGCCGCAGCTGATGACTGGATGCCGTTTGACGACAAAGTCCAGTTTGAGGTTGCCGATTTCCTCTTTCGCAAGGTAGGCGAGTCCAGTTGTCACCATTGCTCTTGCTCAGTTAAATTCTTTACCAGGTGCAGATGTCGTCGAAAAATATTGATCAGCTTCTAGAGATGTGGGCTCTCTCGATGAAGCATGAAGATCTCGGACCATTCCAGGACTATAAAGAGATCTACGAGACCATCGACGCGACCACTGTTGGCAACACCCCATGGAAGTGTCTCCAGACTGAGCCGCTGGATCCTTCTCCGGATACACCGGCGTGGGCCCGGGAGCGGTATGACGTATGGTACCGCGATCCGGACGTTGTTATCACCAATATGCTCGACAACCCAGACCTCGACGGAGCTTTCGACACAACCCCTTATGTCCGAGTTGACGCTCATGGGAAACGTCGCTGGAGCGACTTCATGTCCGCCAATTTTGCATGGCGTCATTGTGTAAGTCCCCTGTATCTGCTTCTTATTTTTCTAACATGCTGTTCATCTCAGGATCGAATCTACCAGAACGATCCCACCACCGAGGGTGCAATGTACACACTGATTTTCTTTGGCAACAATAAGACGACAGTGTCTGTCGCAACTGGGAATGTCGAGTATCGTCCCGGTTATATCTCAATCGGCAATCCGCACAACAATATGCGCCAGGCACATCGCGACACGGTTATGCCGTTCATATTTCTTGCCATTCCTAAAAGTGTGTTTCATTCCAATCCAAATATTCTTTACCTCACGACTTTCATAGGCGATCGCAAGTACGACAACGACCCCGAATTCCGTAAATTCAAGCGCAAGCTTTATCACGCCTCACTTGCTGCTGTACTCTCTTCCCTTAAACCCGGTATGAAGAAGCCTGTTGTCCGTCGCTGTCCAGACGGGCATATTCGGCGCGCCATCTACGATTTCGGGCCCTTCATTGCAGATTACCCGGAACAGGTGTTGCTCGCTGGGATCGTCCAGAACTGGTGTGCAAAGTACGTTAATTGTTGGTGTAGCCTGTTTCTGATTCGTTAAAGACGCACGGCCCTCTCGACTGATTTGGATGGGCACATATACGGCCGACGCACTCACGAGTTGACCGATGAGCTCCTTACGTCGTTCAGTGCCAGTACTCTCTGGGATTCGTATGGGATTGATGTGGTTATCGTCAGTACTGATCCGTCTCTGCTTGTATCGAATTGACCCACCTTTGTTTCATCAGCCATTTACTCGCGATTTTCCTTGTGCCGACATTCACGAGATGATATCTTCGGACCTGCTTCACCAGGTCATCAAGGGATCGTTTAAGGATTGCCTTGTAACCTGGGTGGGCGAGTACCTCTACCTTGAACATCCCAAAGCCGGTGCGGACGCTATCATGGACGATATCAATCGCCGGTAACGGTTTTATTGCAGTAATATTGTTCATTGCTCATCCTTTTCGCTTCAAGTATTGCAGCAACCCCTGCTTTTCCGTGCTTGCGGCGTTTCAAGCAGGGCCGGCGTTTCAAGCAGTGGACTGGTGACGATTCCAAAGCCCTTCTGAAGGTATTTGTTAGAGGAAAATGCGAATTCACAGGAACTAACGTTGATTCTCCGAAGGTCTACTTGCCCGCAATTAAAGGGCTCGTTCCTGACCAGATTGTCCAGGCCATCACCTCCTTTCTCGACTTCTGCTATCTTGTATGACGGGAGGATTTCGACGAAGACACACTTGACACCGTTGATGCCGCGTCCGCGACTTCCATCATCACCGTGAGATATTTAGAACTCTCGATGTTCGGACAGACACCCCGGGTGGATCAGCAGCTTTCTCCCTCCCTCAGCAGCATTCCCTTGTCCACTACCACCACGGAGTCGAGGAATACGGTGCTCCAGGTGAAGTCTGTTCCTCCATTACAGAGTCGTGCCACATCACGGCTGTTAAGAAGCCTTGGCGTCGGTCCAGTCGCTACGAGGCTCTGTCTCAAATGCTGCTAACTAACAAGCGGCTCGATAAGCTTGCCGCAGCGTGTGCAGACTTTGTTGAGCGCGGGATGCTGCCTCCAACATATACTCCCCCTCTTGTCGACCCCGAGGACGATGATGGAGGTCCTGTGGACACCGTTCGGGTACAAGGTAACGTCGTCCTCGCTCGTGCACGAGGTGATTACCTTTGGATGATTATTGGCTGTGATTCCTGACCTTCTTTCAGAACGCCGCTACCTGCAATTTGCCTCGGACCTCGCAAAACACATCAACGTGCCTGCATTTCCCATTCTCCTGGCCCATTTCTTCTTAGATCAGCTCCATTCCAAATCATACTCCGACGCCGGCGTCGACATTAACCCATCCGATATCAGCAGCACACCGTTATCGGTTTTCCATTCCGCCATCGCCACCTTTCACGCGCCGAGTGATCTCTGCGGCGTACGCGGAATGCGTCGGGAACGTATCCGATTGACCCCATCTTGGAGGAAGCACGGAGCCAGGCGGGACTGTGCATTTGCTGTCGAAGATCAGGATAAGCCTGGTTTTCGTGGCATGAGCGTTGTCCGTATCAAGCTCTTCTTCTCTTTCACCCACGACGGCGTCGACTACCCTTGCGCACTGGTTGAGTGGTTCAAGAAGGTTGGCAGATCCACTGATTCCTGCGCAGGGATGTGGGTTGTCGAACCGGAGCTTCATGGTAAGCATTGGCTCGTTACAATTTTACATTTGGATTCTCTTTTGCGTGGAGCGCACCTCAGTCCTGTATTTGGTAGTGCACATATTCCCGTGAACTTCCTTTGTCATTATTTGTTGGAGTTTCTGCTTTAAGGAGTTCGATCCTTAAGTTCACGCAATATTTAGTTCAATCAATATAAGATTTACACGATGGCGGTGAAGCAGGGGTGGTACAAGCTCGTGAGGATTCTCCCTCCGTAGCTACCGTATTTATACTACTCTGCGAGTCTGTTTGAGTCATAAGTAAAATGTTACATAATATTCCCGAGTCTTCCACTCTGTATGATTCACGATGAGTCTGTTCATGCCGAGGCATCCCCGAGGCTCGGTCATGTGCCCGAGTGCTCATATCCCAACATTCTTTCCTCGCTGCCTTTAATGCTTTCTACGTAAACAGGTACATAGATCATCACGCTAATGAGATTGCGTTCTGAATTATATAAAGACTGAAACACCGCCCCTTCTCAAGGAGACGCAGTTGAGATGTGGCTGCACAATAAGCTCAAAGTATTTCTTGTGTGGCCCGGTGACAAGAACCCTGTTCTCTTGCACATGGATTCTAGGAATCGGCAACCGTCGGGGACAAAACGCATGGCCTTCTCGAGTTTCCGATCGAATTGCCATACATTAGGATGACTTGAGGATGACATGTATCAAAACGGCAGGATTTCGCTGTAGGAAGCAAGTGAGGTTCACGGTTCTTCTTGTCGCTTATGCTGTAAACTGCTGTTAGGGACGTGCCGCATCGCCTTGTCCTTACAGACCCCGGGCCTCACCCGCCAGGGCGGCCAGACTCAGAGGATGGGCCTCATGGGGCCACAGCATTCGCGGCATTTCAAAGCTGTGATTATAATAAAACCTCGTGTTTTGTCGTTTTCCGCGCCTAATGTCATCTCCCACAGTAACAAATTTTCGCAGACACTCACAGACCCTTCCATCGTTGTCCTTGCAATCGCAAAATTGTGGTACTCGGCCCAAAAAAACTATTCTTTGTCTCGGAAAGAACAGCCGGACTAAGTGCTGTGGAACTGCCACATTGACGTTAGATGTGCACAGCGCTTCAACAGCCCCCGGATGATTGGATCCAGCAGTGTCTTTGACTGGCACGATGATCTTCGGTGCTTTAAATTCGCTTTCCCTTCCCTACTACATCCTCAGACTGCTCACGAGTCACGGGGCCATCTTCATCTTGTCACACAATGAGGCCCAGCTCCGACGTACCTATGCCTGAAACCACATTCTCGTCCTATGCTGGAACCACGGCCCACGGCTCCCCCTCACTCGAGTCGTGTCTATTCTCATGGAAGGCATCTTTGGCCCCTTCTTGGCCTCTCATTCTCTGGGTGGTATTCCGCACGGTAGTGAATGATGAAACCAAACCTTTACAGACATTTTTGGACATCCTGCAGGCTGATGGTCCCGATAAGGAAGTCTTTATTTGGGACAAAGCTGATGATTTCGAGCTCTATCGAATCCTCCTGAAGGGCAGTCAGCCTGGATTATATCCTCAAGACTGGAATCGATACATAGTCGAAATTGACTTTCAAACTTGGGTGCAAATCAGGAGCATGACCAGGATTGGCCGTCGACTCCGACGTGGGTCTGATGATCTGAAAATTCGCCTCGCCGCTGCATCTCTCATATTCTCATCCACATTGAGCATCCCTCGGAATATTCTGGTGCTACTCGATATTAAACTCGACGACTTTCTCTTCAGCATCATGGCCCTTGCGGTTGATGAAAGCTACGAGAGACAGTTGACTCCAGGCAACCTCGAGTCCAAAGAATTCTGGACCGGTGCAAACCTGAGCAAATTGGCACGCGGTCGAAACCTTTGCCATATTGTCTGGCACACATCCTCCCACATGGGTATTTTGGATCGGGTTCAAGCGATGCATCTGGCTTTGACTTTACAACCCGAAGTGAGCAGGCTTTACCTTTTGAATCCACTACTTTGACAACTGACTTTGGAATTACAGAACTTGGCCGCGTATACATATTTCCCCGTGCTAGAGTCCAGCGATGACCGGGATAGGTACGTTGTTGTGAAACAAAATGTGTGCAGATCCATCCTCACGTCGCATCGACAGATTACTTGAACTTTACATGTCCCGGCCGTCGCTAAAACCGGGGTTTTTACAATCTCTCAGAGGTCACCGCTTTGACCTGGAGACTCTGTTCACCGTTCTGAAGCGCTGCAAATGGTCGCTTGAGGTGGATATCACATCGTCCGGCCTTTGACTGTTCCTACTTTACTCATTCATCCTAGGATATTGACAACCGCCACAGTATTTCAGCGAACTTATACAAGCATATAAACCTGGGCACCTCGGTCATTGTCGCAGGACTGGTTCATTTCTTGAATAATCCAGAGTCATACAAACAGTTTTTGGCGTGCCGCGGGACAGATGCACAGGAGCTCCTGGATATCTTACAAGATGTAAGCGCCATATTTCCCATACAAGTGTTACTTTCAAACGGACGGCACCCAGTTTCTGGATTTCGATTCCTTTTCCGTCGTTAAGCCGTTGATATGCAAGGCACTATTGCGTCTCTCTCGTGCTTCGGCCCTCCATCCTCGATGCTTTACTCTTTCCGGATTGCAGATGGTAGGTGAACAAGTGGCGGCCGGAGGGTTTGGGGATATCTGGAAAGGCGTTGCCAGTGGACACAGCGTCTGTGTTAAAGCCATGCGGATATTCCAGGACGCGGACGTTCAGGCTGTACTTAAGGTGTTTCTCTGCGTTGCCTGTGCAGACAAGTTGGCTTGACAGATCGCTAGGAATTTGGGCGAGAAGCCCTCATTTGGCGCCAGCTTTGTCACCCGAACCTGCTTCCCTTCTTTGGGCTATACTACCTGGATAACAGACTGTGCCTGGTCTCGCCGTGGATGGAAAACGGAAACGTTACGGAATTTCTAAACAATGAACCGAATGCAAACCGTCTCTCGCTCGTAAGTCTAGGAAGTTTTTCTGGATGAAGTATCCTATCTTTCTCTCGCAGATTTTGGACGTAGCCCTTGGTCTCAAATATCTGCACGAACAAAATGTAGTGCATGGTGATTTAAAGGCGGTGTGTAATTAGCGAATTTTAGAAAGCAATCTTTCTGACCAAACACATAGATTAATATCCTTGTAACGCCATCGCGGAGGGCCTGTATTGCTGATTTTGGACTGTCTTCAATCGTAAATGCTCTGACCTTGCGCTTCACCTCGACCACCAGCGTACGTGGAGGGACAGCACGCTACCAAGCACCAGAATTATTCCAAAAAGGCAGCGCGAACCATTTCGGGTCGGACGTTTACGCTTTCGCTTGTGTTTGTTATGAGGTTGGCCGGACTCATCCATTCATTTCCTCCCAATCGTGAAATAATATAATTCCGCAGATATTGACAGGAAGGGTCCCATTTCACGAATTCCCGAATGACATGAAAGTTATGTTCAGGGTTGCTTCGGGAAAACGCCCCTCACGCCCTATATCGTGCTCGGGCGCATCATCACTCGACAGTCTTTGGGAACTACTCCAAAATTGCTGGGATGGAAGGGCCGAGATGCGTCCAATGGCTCCTCAAATTGTCGAGCGGCTAGTGGGTCCTTCGATTCGGGCGACAACCACCGCCACGACCAACTGGGATGAGAAATATACTTCTAAATTTCGTCGCTCGTTGCAGGCCCAACCTCTGCTGCCGTCCGTAACCCAGATTGAATGCTTGATTTTCGGAGATGGTTGGTTCGAATTGACGAGTCCGTTAATATTTTCTGAATTTTTTTGATACAGATGTCGTCGAAGGTAGAATTTCAACAAGGGAAATAATCTCTACTGAGGTGCACGCAGCATGCACAGAATGTTTCCCAGGCAAAGAATCCTCCGGATCCAAGAATGAGAAAGGTACGAGGCCACTCCACTATTCAGCGTACGCTTATCATCGGTGGTCAGGTTTGCGAGGACCGGGACGACTGCTCAAGCACCCGCACGAAGAGTACACTTCGGCTTTGGATCCCGAAGTCAATCTGGACGCGGACGCAAGGCAGCGAGTCAAAAAATCCAAGCCATCGTTTAATTGAAGTACCAGGGATTTGATGGTGCAACTTGAAGGGAGAAGAGCTGTGTCAGAAAAAAAAATGTGATTGAAGGAGTACTTACCGTTTTTGCAGTAATTACCCGCAGTAATTGTGCTACTCCCGCAGGTGTCTATACCACAGTATTTTGGTTTCATGCAAAACTTGGACTTATATTGTAGTGTAGTATGTTATAAAGCACAAATAAAGACAAGGAGGTGAGGAAATTAGTGTGTAAGTAATTTCTGAGTGCTACAGTCATTCCATGGTCCTTGCATGAACTTGCAGAAATCTGGATTTCTCGCCACAAAAATAAGGTTCTGAGGTGAGATAAAGTACCTTCAGGATGTGTATAAACATGTAGACCATGGATCTACAAAATATTTTGGAAGAACTCAATGCTTTTTGTTGTTTTGGGCTGAATTGGCGCGGGCCGATATTTTGGCCATCATCGGTCCTTACATTTCTGTGTAAAAATGGTGAAGAAAATATCACCTAACAAAAAACTTCCCTCCATTATGACCTTTAATGTCTCTCCGGACCTTCTTATACATATAGGTGCTCATAGACCTCCCACCCGTGTTCCGATATTATCTCGTATTGCGGAATTGGTGGGTTTCTAAATCCGACCGGTAATGCATGGTTAACAGGGTTTTCTTCCTTCATCTCTTTCTACCAATGCTCCCTGGCTTCTACATGCTCCGATGTGCCACTCAGGGCCATGGTAGAGTGACTAGACTGTGTTGTTTGTCCAAAAAATGACATCACGTGAATGTGGCCCTTTTCTCGTCTCGTTCGATACCACTCGATCGGCCACTCACGTCAACTTTTTTATAATCTACACAGACGACTCTGAAGCATATCTTAGGCACTTTTCCCAGTTGAAATCAGCCCAGTTTCCTAGCCCCGGTTGTCAGCAATGCAAATCTGCCCCTTGTGTTGCACATTTCCCAATTCCGAGGTAAGCTCGAGTCTTGAAAAAAATGTGGGAGGTGAATTCACATCTTATGAAGGGATGTAGGTGAAGAAAACCACCAAAAATATGGACTGTGGGCTCAGAAAGAAAACAACATGCAAGGACCACAGAAAATGCAAGGACTGTGGAATGACTGTAATTTTTTTTTTTGGAGCGTCTGGGATGGTGAATCTTTATCTGCAGAAGCATTCCAAGAGCACCCGCTTGTATTGCTGGGTATTAGCCAGTCATTGCCGGTCCAGTTTGTCCAGGAGCAAATGCCGTTATGCACATAATCTAACCAGTGTGGGGCTCCGGCCCGAAAGATTATCCTATCCCATGTTTATTATCCATGGACCGTATATCCACTAAAACCACCTCATATGTCCAATCATCCGGCAGCGAGGCTTCATCCATTAGTATGCCACTCCAAGTGTTCAAGACAAGTTGTTTTTTCAACCCAAGTAGCCCAAATTTAATTTGTTGGTCAGTAGAGTCCCTTCGTAAGGCTCCGTTGACAGTGTTCAACCATCGGTGTGAATTTCCATCCCCGTCAGTTCCCAGTCCGGATTCGTGATCACACGATCATTGCGTGGATTGTCATGATTCAACATGCCTTCAACTTCTAGCCCAATTCAAATTCTGAACCCCGGGCACCCCGGGTTATCGAAACGACGATACTGGGCAAATAACTGAATGTATTGCAACGAACAACAAGACGACAAAGCGGAATAACCAACCAGGGGTTATTCAATAGAGAGTTTGCGGTGGAGCCACCAGATCAACTGGTGGCTCGTGTTTCAGGTTAGTGTCAGGATCGTCCGTTGCATGCTAGCCACTATTTCATCCTCTCTATTGGGGCTATAAATGGTGGCTACATTAGCCTCCAAGGACAGGGAGTTCCTGAGAAAAATTAGCCACCAGTTGATCTGGTGGCTCCACCGCAAATTCTCTAATATGTCTTCACATAATCACGCCAAGCCAAATACCACGATCAAAACACCTAGGAGCACCCAGTATTTCATAAGGAGCCAGCCATCAGTTTCAGGGAATATAGTAAATAAACTTGGTAGAATCTACATGTACCTTAGATTCTACCTCACTCATCTAATATCAAGTCTACTTTGACCTGACAATGGCGCAGCACTTTCTCACCACGACTACAAACGATGCTCGTACGCACATCATCTTCTCCTCGAGGTTTCCTCGAGGTCGGTGACCAGGTGGTTACTTCACCGCCTCTCCAGAGTCTCGTGATATCCCGCCTCGATGGCTACAGCCAAACTCCCCCTTTAGAGTCAGATTGTTTGGTGCTGCCCTCTCGTTGTCAATCATGACCACTCACAACCGGGTTATTCGACTATCGTCCCAGCTGGGTTATTCACTGTCCCGCCAACGCCAGGTCGACCCAGGGCTTGTCTTGACATAGATTCCAGATTCGATGCCATGCTATGGACACTAAAATGGCAAACAGTCTTCTCTTTTCTGGGATAATGACACCCTTTGCAGATTTGAATTTAACAAGGTTACATCCCATGATCAAACCCCAGTTCAGGGATGGTAGTGGGTCATACTTCTTCGGCCAAAGCAGGTTTGTTAAGTTCCAAATTAAATTTTGACCTGGTGCCTCACATTCTAGTGCTAGGTGTTCTAATGTTTCGGGTACTCCACATGCGTGGCATTCAGTAACCATATAAAGTTTGATTAATCAGATGCTGTCTCAACATAAAATCATGCTTAATCATTCCTCTGTTAATCACTCTGGGGGGCTAGAGCAGTGACGATGGGTAGTGGATTATGATCTGAAAAGTTCTGTTCAACCAGTCCTGTTAATCAGCAACGTTCTGTTCAGTTCTGTTAATCTGCTGTTCAATCCAAAAAGCATGGTTTAATCAGGGAGAAAGTGTAAAATTGCCCATTGCCTGACTCAAACACATGACCTCCGCAAACCACAAAAGATGACATGACATTGGCAATAACTGCAGGGAAAAACAGCCAATATACTGTACAGTTTCCTCAACACGTGAATACCTGGTCTTCAGTTACATCCAACACACAGGAAATATATCCCCTTTAATTTGATTGTTATCCACTGCACCTACTGTAATGACAATCTGCCTAAAATACATTATGTGCAGAACACAAATACATTGGCCCTCCAGGCATCCCTGGTACCTTTGTACTGCTATGGTTCCAGAGCCAGTAAGCCAAAACCTGAAGCTTAAAGGCTCGCACAATGCACTCTGCTAGAAATTTATCTTCAGCAACTGCAGCCTACTTCAGC
The DNA here is from genome assembly GCA_029378395.1 of Mycena leptocephala. Taxonomy (NCBI): domain Eukaryota; kingdom Fungi; phylum Basidiomycota; class Agaricomycetes; order Agaricales; family Mycenaceae; genus Mycena; species Mycena leptocephala. Next base: position 14,955 of record JARJLF010002877.1, read on the forward strand.
GCCCTTGAAACATACCCCTAAGTAAAGCGGGATATCGATGTCTTATCACAGACCGATGAAGGTTCGGATTGAACATTATCACTGGCAATTCATCAGAAGCAGATAAACCTTGCAAGGCTATTATACAAACACGTAGACACCGGGGTCAAATCTGCCACACAGCATTCTGAACCCCCTTACCCAGCCTCTTCTGAACCCTGCTTCCTGTAGCGCTACCGCCGGAAAGGCCATATCCCACCTACATATCCGCCTCTCCCCGTTCCTCCCATATCTCGCCACATGACAACACTTATATTTCAGTGCCACTTACATACTTCAATCCTACTAACAATCTACCTCCCTGGCTTGTCGAGTGTTCCTCACAGCCACCTGCCTGCCTCCTCGTCTGCAGGGTGTATGTAGTAGATGGCTTGGATGTGGGGATCCAATGCTTGAGCAAAGCACGAGGGTGTGATTGACTATCGATTTAATTCATAAATTTGAGGTGCAACATGATGTTCCGAGTCTCCGATGTTCTTGAGTCTTGCATTGTCAGATACGACAATATTCAGGATGGCAGCCTGGGCAGGATCTATAGCACAGCTTAGAGAACACAGCTCCCCCTCGAGTACTGTGGAGAATTGTGCAAGGCTCCACATGTCTGTGTTGCTTGAGATTTGGATGTCATCGAGATAGCCTTGGAACCTTGAAGCACTGAATACCTGACTGTAGGACTGAGGTATCTGTCCATAGGACTGTGCAAAAGGATGTTCACTCTATTTCTGTTTATGTATTGTATTGGTATTTTGCGTATGAAGGACCACAAATCTGAGTACTGGTGCTGCGGTCCAGTTCGGTCCACTTCAATGCCCAATGTTTGCGAACCCTGGACTGGGCCTCGGGTTCAGTTCTTGAACCTTGGACTGGACCTCGGGGTTAGTTCAGCAAGGCTCTGTTCGGACGTGTTCGAACGGATTTTTGTTTCCCATGGCCCTAGTCATTTGAAAATGAAGTTCCAGCACCAGTTTAGAACAGAAGAACCTACCCATCCAACAATATACATGAGTATATTTCCCTTTCCAATTAATGCTGGATTAGACGAGTTTCAATTAGCTGGATATTCTTTCAACACTCCTCAGTTGCACTTGACCTTGAATTTTCAGAGCAAACTTTTTCCTGTGCAAAATAAAAAATAACGAAATGCACAAATACTATCTATCAAAAGAGCAAATTTACGAATTATATACCCAGAAGGTCAGAACACGGTGGTGGATGCCGGAGACGGCCAGCAGGCATTGGTGGCTGTCAGAGGACGATGATCTCCATCAGCAGATGCCGCGATTAGATAGCAGAATCCAAAGAACACGTGGGCCCCATGGATAAATTCTAGTTGATTTTGACAAGTCCTATTAATACCATGTTCTTCTCAGAAACTCTTGAGTATCATCCTGAATATCTCTTAGACTCAATGTCTTATTTACAATCCATTTATCTGCTGGCATCTGGTGGCACTGGAGCTCTCTGCTGGATGCCGCCAGATGGACACCCGATGAATTTTGGACATTCTGGGGACTGTTGGCCGCAACCTGTTTGTCTGATACAATAATCTCGAAAACATTGGACGAAAGTAGTCTTAGACTCTCGACTACTTGCGAAAAAGAGGGCCTGAGCGTGATTGAATGGCTCTTAGTCGAACATGATTCCTCGTGAGTCGTACATCATGCTGAACCAATTCTGATTTAAATTCAAGGGGAGCTTCACGATATTCGAGTGCACTCTGCATTCGATATCTTAGCGGAATTCTTGATCTGCCTGGATTTTGGCTAGATGCGGGAACCATCCACGCTCATGTTGCAAACAAGTTGTGCCGCGGATGGTCTGGGTGCTCAGGGACATGGCGGTCGACATCCTCGCATTGTGTCCTACCAATCGATCCGAACCATTCGACTATGATGGTGTCGACTTTCTCGCAATCACCCTCCTCACCGGGTTTATACTCTGGTTCGGCCCATTTTGTCGAGACGAGTGGTCTGCGCAATGGTGGTACCAAAGTTTCATGGAATTGCTTCAACTCTTACGAAGGCGAGTTTCCTTCAGTTGTTTCCCCCTTCGTAATTAAATTTTATAGGCCACGAGCTACAGAGCTATTACCACGTTCCTCTGCCTGTGCTACCAGTACATTTGAGGATGTTCTGCCCACCGCCTTTCGGGTTGCAGAGTTGACTACCTTTGTGGCCAGGCAGGGCATTAAAAATATCGCGTGAATGAAGCTGGTCAGTCTCTCCACCGCAGAGAGAACGAGAGCCCAGACCTAGACTTGTCACCAGTCTGCCATGGACAGCAGATCTTCGTGCAAGCACGTTGCCGTAGGCAGACTGGTAGTTCTCGGATGCTGTGCAAGAGTGCGCGCGGAGTTTGAAAATTTTCCTTCTCTGTTGTTCTGAGGGCAATTGTCGTTAGTTTAAAAAATTTCAAAGGTAAAGGTTGCGTTTATTCCACATATCTTGAAATCTGCCTCCTCATAATACGCAGAAAGTGTGCCAGAGTGCTCTGGAAACAGACGAATTTTAGCAGGAGCTGCACAGCCCCAGTGATGCCGACGATCGGCACCACCATGTCAGCGACGGCGCTTTAGGTCAGCCTGACGTGACGTAGCCCGACGTGGCCACAGTCCCAGCGCAGGTGTTGAGGGGAAAGATGTCACTGCATGAATAGCAGTGACCATCTGCCAAGAACCCGTGCAAGTTGAACCAGAACCCGGACCATGGGAATGGTGTGCAGTCGATGCAGCAATAACCCGGTCTAACCGGGTTATTCCGGTTGCTGTTCTGTTGCTTGCAGCAAGAATCGTAGGCAACGAGTGTCATACTGATGTAGTGTACTCGGACACACACAACTCTAGTCCACTAGCAGTGTTCCATGTTGGCGGTTGGTTGTGGGTACACTGCTCTATGACCATGCAGACCTCCGCCGGGTAACCGGCCAGAGTCTGCCTTGCTAATCCACATGGAGGCAAGTGTCTCAACATGTGGATGCAAGTTGGTGAAAGCAGTTTCCGACAACGAACCGCTTGGCCTGAAGGCTGCGGCAACCAGGGATAGATGGAGAGAGTTGAGTATAGGGGCCAGGGGTTGTCGACAACCGCAACTGTGAGAAGACAGGACCCAAGGCAACGAGACAGACAGAAGCAAGACCAGCTTAAGTCACACACAAGTCAAGTCAAGGCCAAAGTAAGGCCGAGAATAGACGAGATAGAATCTACCGTACAGGGAGATTCTACTGCTACTTATATACTGTGAATACAAAGGGGTCCGATCATATGAATATGCATTCCACTGACATCAAAGGATCGAGATGTCAGTTGCAAGGGGTGTGGTTGAAATGCGATCGTGGTGAAATACGATTGGGTTGAAATGCGATCGTGTTTGAAATACGATCGGGGTTGAAATATGATCGTGGGCGAAAGATGATCATGGTTGCAATATGATCGGTAGGAGTTCAAGTGAGGAGCCAGAGCATCCGATCGAGTATAGGGTTCGGTGCTCCTGACACTGAGGAGTCCAGGGACTAGTGGCAGTTGGACACATAGGAGTAGGCCAGGGGATAGACACCTGTCCACGGAGAGGGGTCGTGAGGACAAGTCGTTTCGAGTCCTAGGGGTTAAGAATAACCCTGGCGATGATATGTAGTTTGATAGGAGGTTGAGGAACGACCAGGCAACAGTGTCGCTCCGAATATCCTCGATCATTGGTTGTTTGATCTGAAACCCGGGGATGTGTTTGAGCCGCAATGAGCGGTGCGAATTGCGCGAACGAAAGGGTTTGAGAAAGGCCAAGAAATGCCAAATCATGACAACTCAAAATTTCAAACTCCACGCGCACAGCATTGACAAATCCCGAGAACTACCAGTCTGCCTATGGCAACATGCTTGCACGAAGATCTGCCGTCCATGGCAGACTGGTGACGAGTCTAGCCCAGACCATCAGCACCAGGAGAAAATCTCCTTTCCTAATTTGGGGGAAATTTGGTTCCCCGCCTCTAAATTTGGGTGCTTTGGGAGAATGCGGCCAAAAATGGCCAAATTCAAGCCAAATCAAGCCAATTTAGCCATATTTGCTGCCTTGGCTCAGGGCACTTGCAGTTATTTTTTTAAATCTTGTGTGAGGTGAGGATATTGTCAGCTGGTGTGATTGAATAGATTATTTGGCATACAGACTCAAATCTGAAGCAGGAAAGAGTTGGAGACTGTCAAAGAGAAATCAAAAAGTAACTAAGTCCATTGCCGAGAGTTGCCGTAAGACCGGTGTCCGATGACCGCAAACTGCATGTGCCGTTGGTTGGTGTCTGTATTTGGAAAGCAGGCAACAAAGATCAACAACTCTTCTTCCTTTCCCCCCATGTCACCCTCGCCCATCCCTTGTCTCTTTGGCCCATTTCCGCTTGTTAACCACCCTTTACCCTCCCCACATCTTTCATCCACACATGTCAGTTCCTTTCTAGCGTTCCGTTCCTCCCTGACGATAGTCAGTACATGGTTCCGGGCCTTGCTCAGATGTTGGTCCCCGTTAGGCCAGATACGAGGTGCGCTACTTGCTTATCTTTGGCCATATACCACAACCTGATACCTTTCAGCACGTGCATCCATATTCCAGGTCTCTCGCACTTACTACACATCTACTTCGGCATTGCAGCATATCTGCTGCGCATGACTCAGTACGCGGGCACGGGCCCCGGACTTTTCTTTGCTTTATTTCCATCCTGACCAGCGCATAGGTGTTTTGGGCTCGCTACTCGTGCTCGGCTGGTGGACTCGGGGAATAGAGTTTTGCAGTCTGTGGTGCATACCCTTGAATCACCGGAACCCAAACTCATCATCGTACAGTAGGATTTGTGCGCAGTTCTGTCCTATATGGCAAAGTTCCGGTGTGTTCATTTGCCCCCCCACTCTTGCCTTCCCTGACAAGTGTTTCCGCTGCCCCGTTACAGCTCTTTGCGGTACAACAGGCGCGGTCCGTTTTTTCTTCCTGTTTGGGCATTTTGTATTCCCCGCGACTAGGACACTCGTTGCGGCCTCAATTCTCATCTGTTGCCTTGTCCATGGGCTCATTCGAAGCGCATCGTAAATGCGCACACAATCGCCCTCAGATCTTCCGTTTTGCATTGGAAGCTGCTTCTTGAGGCATGAAATCAGATTTTTGGTGACTTTTCTGAGAATTTCCCACTAGAACAGCTGTTCTGCCCTCAGTTCTTCGCCCTTTCCCTTAAGTATAGGCTCAATCTCTCTGTACTTCAAATGAAAGGCGAACCGCTGCCTCAGATTCGTTATTCTGACCCCGAATACCCCAACTCGACACAGAAACTCCGCAACAGATCATCACATTTGATCAGTCGTCGGTAGAACGGCCGCTGCAGACTAGAATGTTGCTCAATTGTTCCCCCCATAGGCTCATTTTCTTCCCATGACAAATGCGCACGAGGACACATCTTCATGTTCCTCTGAATGTGCCCACAAACCATCCGTGACAGAAGTCTTCTTTGCGAACCATGCTTTTTTTGTTAAACACCATTGAGGACCTTCTTGGATGCCCACTAACCAATATCTGTCTGGATATCACACCTCAGGCCATTTTACTGGAGGAAATGTATACTTATATTGACCGGATGCATCCTATATCATATTTTCCATGTATTTTCACCTGTAATGAGTGAGAAAAAAGAGATTTTATGAAGTATGTGATTAGGAATTCTGAGGACACAGTTCGCTGCGGATTTGAGACACGAATCGTATGAGCATAATGGTGAGGGAAACGATGAGGATTCGAGACCGTAGCAAACTGTTTGACTGACCGCCAATCAGAAGTGATGACCCGCAGTCAATATTGTGTCCCGAGGTGTCCTATTCAGGACCAGGATGGAAGTCCGAGGTGGCGGTTCGCTTTGCATTTGAAATCCGGAGAGATTGAGCCTATACTTAAGGGAAAGGGCGAAGAACTGAGGGCAGAACAGCTGTTCTAGTGGGAAATTCTCAGAAAGTCACCAAAAATCTGATTTCATGCCTCAAGAAGCAGCTTCCAATGCAAAACGGAAGATCTTTGTGTTCGCATTTGCAATGCGCTTCGAATGAGCCTATGGACAAGGCAAACGGATGAGAATTGAGTCCGCAACGAGTGTCCTAGTCGCGGGGATCACAAAATACCCAAAAAGGAAGAAAAAACGGTCCGCACCTGTTGTACCGCAAAGAGCTGTAATTAACCTTTCTACCGTAGCGAGAATGAGAGCCCAGACAACCACAACACCATTCGCGATGATCCCCTAGCGGATGCTGGCTCCAGAAGTGATCCGACGCCCAGTGTTCACAGCGAGATTTCGGAAACTCATTCCAATAACCTGGCGGACTACACAACACCCACCGGGTTATACCCTGGGATGCCCCCACTACTCTCCTCTTTCCCCTCCTTTGTCCCGCTTGACCCCTTGATCATAGGTTCGAGTTCAACCCTCGATCGGGTTCTTTCAACTTGATCATTTACAACCGCGATCGTATTTCAACCCAATCACATTTTTAACTGCGATCATATTTCAATGATGTGACCGCATTTCCAACGGACCCCTTGATGATTGGTACGCCATTGCAGTATATATAATCCTAGGATAGTTAGTTATGTTCTTTACACTGTTCTAGTCTATTCTCCAGCGCTCAATCTACCGCATTATACCTATCTTCTTGTATTGCCCAGCCACCCACATCGCAGTAACCCTGCAGTGAGGCCCTGTGCTGACAAAAGCCTGCATTCTTTAATTTCTCATACCAGCTCTCATTGAGCGGCACCTCTGCCACAAACCTCCTTAAAAATGGGGCAGGACTGGAGGTTGTGCAGTGGGCTGTGGCAAGCAGAGACAGGCTCAGAGCCTCGGAAGTCAATGAATTGTGAGCGGGGGAGGGACTCAGACTCCTTGCTGCATTTCGCATCATCTGTGTAGGGCTAAGAAAGCGATAAGCAACAGGTCTGCGAATAATCGGAGTTCCACTTGCATGGTATCATGGGCAGGCACCAAGGATGATGGACCCGCTTCAGGCATCGAGAAAGGAACAGGTCTAGAAAAGAGTCAGATGGTTCTGCACTAGTAGCAAACAACGAAACTACTGCGAGATAGTTGATTGGACAAGACTTTGATCGGCAGTGAAAGGCGGAGTTGACGGCGAGTCCATCAGGGTATATTCCTCCGGTTGAGCACCAGGGGGCGAGGACGGTGCCATACCCTCGGTGTCAGCTGGTGCAGCTTCCGATTCGCTGGCTTTTTTTCATAGCTTTTTCAGCTCAATAATTTATGTTTCAAAATCATTTGGAACTAACCATCCGTAAATACCACCCGTTCTAATTCGGCAACTGAGGGTAATGGCCACTTGCTCAGTAAATGGTGGCGAAACCTGGATGTAAAGGTCTCATCCCAATCTGCGGCGGATTGTGTTTTGGCTGCCTGGATGTCAACGCCCATGAGGTGTTCTAACATTTGGGCGGCCGTTGGGCGAAGTTCGGGCTGTTGTTGCCAGCAGTTCTCAAGTAGATTCCAAAGCCCATCTAATGATGGGGTGCCTGAACACGCGGCTAGGCGTGAAGGCCGACGGCCCTCGAGAACCGCTATGATAACCGCACCATCTGTGTACAACTCCGGAAACGGAGCCGTTCCCGTCAGCAGCTATCCAGATAGCTATCAGCGACCGAGTGACCAGAATCAAACAAACATCGAGCAAACCTCGTATACAACACAGGCAAAGCCATAAATGTCCGAACACTGAGTATTATATCCTCCTCGGTGCAGTTCCGGGGCCTGATAGCGTATTGTACCTCCTTGTGTACGCTTAGACGAATTGGTAAATCGGATTGAGGACATAGAAGTGATGATGGAAGAGAGGCCAAAATCTGCAATACAGGCCCTGCGAGAAGGAGTTATGAATATGTTATCCTACGAAAGCATTACAGCCAATGTCGGAACCGAAGGTGCGGTCAAAAAATTCCTGATTTGGGATGTTTCCGAAGAATTCCCCATAACTCAGTCAGTTCTTAATGGATTGACATGAAACCTAGCTAGTTTTACTAGGCCAATTCATGCTGAATTAGTGATAGAAAGAAACTTATGAAAATATCTCATATCGGATGATCTGGGATTTTGGGCTACTTTGGGATTGAATGTGGTCTAGAGGGATCAGGGCATGTTCAAATGGTCCAATTTCTCGAGACAGATAACCTGAATAAATTTAGAAAGATGTCATAGAGCCAGGATTTTAATCACGGTACTTGGTGGCTTCAAGTTACCCAATATTGACCAGATGCTCTGAATAGCCAACGGGCCCAAAATAATTACAAGTCACCAAGTGCCGCAATTAAAATTCTGGCTCTATGACATCCTTCTAAATCTATTCAGGTTATCTGTCTCAAAAAACTAGACCATTTGAACATGTCCCGATCCCTCTAGACCACATTCAACCCCAAAATAACCCAAAATCCCAGATCATCTGATATGAGATATTTTCATAAGTTTCTTTCTATCACTAATTCGGCATGAATTAGTCTAGCAAAACTAGCTAAGTTTCATGTCAATCTGTTAAGAACTAACCGAGTTATGGGGAATTCTTCGGAAACATCCCAAATCAGGGATTTTTTGACTGCGCCTTCGGTTCCGACATTAGCTGTAAATGACGGAAAAGGAAATTGGGCAATAAACCACATACACCCTTCAAATCGCCATGCACAACGCCTTCGGCGTGGAGATGTTCAAGACCAAGAGCCACATCCAAAATCTGAGAAGCAAGACTTGAATCTTGGCACCCATGATTTTCAATCCAGAAACTTACAAGTGAAAGAAGACAGTCAGTGTCGTATGTTTCTTTCTTCAACCACGCCCGGATGTGCCCGTTTTCCATCCACGGCGACACTAAACAGAGCCTTTGCTGGAAGTAGTATAAACCGTAAAATGGGAGGAGGTTGGGGTGAGAGAATTGCCGCCAAATTAGGGCTTCTCTGGCAAATTCCTACATGAAACTTTTATGCAAGATTCTGCGAGATTACAGCTGTTTCCGAAAACCTTGAGACAAACTTTTTATTTTGCCAGCGCCGAAAATTCTGATGGCTGCTAAGGATTGCCCGTTTGGGTGTTGCCGAGCCTAACCGAGGACAGCCGAAGCGCCAGAATTTATCACTCCGCTCAGTTTTGCCTAGCCGCCCTTCGCGTCAGCCGATGCACCTTCCCTCAGCTCTTTTGCAACTGGACTTTCTGGGCAGAGCACATTGAGATTGCATTCTGTGTGGAGCCGCAGAATTGTTGGCCGCTGGCAGATGTCTAAATATAGCTGATCCGACGCCAGATCTGGTAATCCTTAGCAGCCATCAAAAATTTCGGTGCTGGCAAAATAAAAAGTTTGTCTCAAGGTTTTCGGAAACAGCTGTAAATGTTGATTCAAACCTTCAGTACTGCGTTAATGTCTGATTCCTCAAATATCCGCATCATTTTCACGGCAACCTTTTGAACACGAAGTTCACCTCTATAGACATCGCCGAAGGATCCGCCTGCCACCAGTCTTTCTTGTTCCAGACCTGTGAGAGGGTAGCATCGGGGGTGGAGCCTGGAATCGCCTGAGAGCCTAAGTAGAGCTTTGAAGAGTCTGCGACGAGGGGTCGTTGGGAGATTCGAGTCACAATCTAATAACTGGCAGTCGCTCGGTCACCCAGGTTCACAAGAGTCGCTCAACTCACGTCTTGTAAGAGATCCAGAAGCCATTGCGCTGAGGCACCACGACACGCTAGAAATTTATTATACGACTGCTTGTCGTGGAAAAGGTTGTTTAGTCGTTGCATCAAGATGACGATAGTATCGCGATCTTCAAGACTGATTTAATACACGGATAGCAGGAGACACATCCAAATTGCTTACCCCGCTCGCCGAATCCTTTTGTAGGGTTCGCCTCCTCGTCGACTATGGACAGGGCACCGGAGTCTGAACCCATTTCGACGCCCACAGTGACCGACAACGAATGAGAATCATCATCATAGACGACACCGGACTCAGAGCCTAGAGAGAACATTCGGTGAATGGCAAATGGCCACAAAAGACTGTTGCACACACCATCGGTCAACTGTAGCTGCCGACCATTTCGCACCTCCCCACCAGTGTGGGGGTACTGAGAAAACGGCCCAGTCGCAGGATCCGACTCCCGATCCGGCAGCATGCGCATACTGCTGGTGAGTGAATTTAGCATTTCGAGGGCCTCCTCGCTCTGAATGGTGATGGCCTGGAAGGTCGCTGGGCCTTCGATCCTAAGATGCGAGGCGGAATGGAAGAACGACGGTGGATGGGCAGGAGAGCCAATCGCCGTAGAAGTTCCCCCAGTGATCGTGAAATGGTGGGCATCTTGAAACATATCGAGGTCGTGCCAAAGAGTCCTGGGGGGAGGGGGGGTGAGGTGAGAGGCGGTGAGAGGCCTAGGCAGTGCCGGTTGTCGCAGATAACGTGCCCGCCTTGCACGTGCACCATCTCGATCTTTCCCACACCGATCGCGCTGTCCAAGCGCTGTCGGCGGCGGGATATATGGTGCTGGCGGCGATTGATGGACAAGTGGGTTTGCAGCCAGGGCAACTCCCACACCCGCATAGCCTACAATCTACAGCACAAATAGCCGAAGGAGCCTACGTGCCCAACTCAGGCTGTACCATTTCGACTGACGACCATAGGTTCAAGTCACAGATCACAATTGGACGTTGAATTAAAATTTGGACCTATTTACAGCTATTGCCAGTACCGAAGGCGCGGTCGAGAAATTTCTGGTTTCGGATGTTTTCAAAGAATTACCCATAACTCAGTCAGTTCTTCATGGATTTGGATGAAACCATGCTAGACTAATTCGTGCGGAATTAGTGATAGAGAGAAACCTGTGAAAATTCGAAAACCCTGTTTTCAACCTGAAGTTGTCAGCGAATAATTTTGCACACTATATGTGCCATAATATACTGTATAAAAAATAGCTCGGGTTTGCAGGCTTATTACAGCTCTTTGCGGTACAACAGGCGCGGTCCGTTTTTTTCTATTTTGGCAAGTTTTCACGAGAACAGCTGCCCTGAGCTCAATTCTCAACCGTTTCCCCTCAGAATAGGCTCATTCGATTCGGATTGAAAATCCACAGCGAATGGAATACCGGGATTTCTGATCCTTTTACGTAATAGAATTTCTTCCGGAAAGACTTGGTTTGAGTAGGACACCTGTAACACTAGGAATACTGCCCGATTGGCCTAGTTTTTGGATATGCTATACGTCTGATGTGACCCTAGCCAATGTGGGTGTTTTCTGAGCTTAATGTACTCAAACTTCATGGACAGCTCTACTTATGGTAGTGTCTGGATATCTACTTCGCTAAAGTGTGCACTAGATCACAATCACTCAGTATATAATGTCAATAAACACACCGTTGTCTAGGGCCACATCAAATGTATAGCATATCCAAAAACTAGGCCAATCGGGGCAGTATTCCGAGTGTTACAGGTGTCCTACTCAAAACCAAGGTTTTCCGGAAGAAATTATATTACGTAAAAGGATAAAAATCCCGGTATCCCATTCGCTGTGGATTTTCAATGCGAATCGAATGAGCCCATTTGAGGGGAAACAGTTGAGAATTGAGCTCAGGGCAGCTGTTCTCGTGAAAACTTGCCAAAACAGAAAAAAACAGACCGCGCCTGTTGTACCGCAAAGAGCTGTAAACGCAACTTACAACTCTGTTACTGAGCTCGGCCAACAACCTTCGAGACCAGATGCTGGATCTGTGGTTGGCTCGCAACTGATAAATGGTGCACATGTTTGGCAGCGATGTCCCATCAGTTCGGCTATCGGCACTCATCGGCGATATGCATTCTCTTTTGAATTAGCTTCTTGTATCTGTGCAGGGCCTTCGGATCATATATTTCAGTGTTAAATTGAGTATTACAACCCTTTAGACCACACTCTATGAGTGTGATGTTTAAACCTGGTGAAAACATGCTGTTTGACCTTGCTATCTTTGCCAAATTCTGTTGATATGTATCAGTATGTTATTCGCTCCACACATCATAAGAGAAGAGTTTTCACATCAATGCGCACATCCAGGACCATCTTTTCGTGG
>JARJLF010002878.1:0-27056 GCA_029378395.1 Mycena leptocephala
TATTGTGCTAATTTATGTGCTAATTTATGTGCACCATTTCCGCAGTACATTGCATTGAGTCCATTCCTCGCAGGAGATATTAGGCAGTGTATGGCAACAGATCGATGTCATAGAACCTGCCGACAACATGGAGCCCAGACGTCACAACCGTAAGCCAGATGTTAGCTCAAGAAACTGCTGCCCCTCCAGCATATGTGACACATTGCTGCATCCACCCCCACCCCCTTGGCTGTCTACATCCCTGCCCCAGTGTCCTTACACATTCCAGGCCCTACCATCTGTACCTAGCTCTCTGCCAGTGCACAAGGTTGACTGGCAGGAGGGCCTCATGATGGGTCTGAAGGCTGCAGAGGCGTCTACCAAGCTTGTGGTCACATTCAAGGGGCTGCAGCCAAACCAAAACCAAAATCTGTTCACCTTCAGAAAACAGGGTTCCAAAACGCTGGGGAAATCAGGGTAAAATATAGCACTTATTCTCTGAGGTAAACTATTAGGCAGATAATACTTACAGTACCAGATTCAAGGGGCAACCCTAGTCAGTACCTAATTAATACACAGCGGTAATATTTCCCATGCTCGATTCACCTCATTTATTTCAACCTCAAACTCAAAGAAAATCGTTGGAACGCAGACTCACCCTCTGAATTTGTTGCTATCCAAAATACTCATACATAATAATATTGATTAAAACAACCATTGATGGTTTGTTAGTAGTGTTGCTGGTGGATTGCTGGTGATAAATGTCCGTGACTACCAAAGAGGCAACTTGAATCACTACAACACATTTGGCTTGAGCCAACATGGACAAGATTTATAAAATTCAATTGACAATGATTGAACTATAGGAACTTAAGCATAGAAGGCAAAAACTATCACACAGTCCTATTATGGGTGCTCTGCCAGTGATGGTAGATGACACTTTGCCCACTCAGTACCATGAGCAAATGTATTATATGAAAGCAAAGTTTGCTGTCTGCCAATTATGAGTTTGTCAAGAGGCATCCAGAATCCAATTCTGTGTTGATAAGGCAGCCAGAAGAGCAATTGACCGGTGCTAGACAAGACCCAGCCTTCCTGGATAGTCCAAAAAGGAGAAACACAAGGAATTTCAGGCTAGTGCTGTCATAAGAGCCAGAGACAATATGCTTCCCATCTGGAGAGAAGGCTACTGATGTGACTGAAGTAGTGTGGCCTTCTAATGGCTCGCAGAGTGGTGCTCCACTCTCTGCATCCCACAAGCACACAGTGCTGTCACCAGAGCCAGAGACAATATGCTTCCCATCTGGGGAGAAGGCTACTGATGCGACAGAATCAGTGTGGCCTTCCAATGGCTTGCCCAGTGATGCTCCACTCTCTGCATCCCACAAGCGCCCAGTCCTGTCATAAGAGCCAGAGACAATATGCTTCCCATCTGGAGAGAAGGCTACTGATGTGACCCTAGCAGTGTGGCCTTCCAATGGCTCACAGAGTGGTGCTCCACTCTCTGCATCCCACAAGCGCACAGTGCTGTCATCAGAGCCAGAGACAATATGCTTCCCATCTGGGGAGAAGGCTACTGATGTGACCCAACCAGTGTGGCCTTCCAATGGCTTGCCTAGCGATGGTCCACTCTCTGCATCCCACAAGCGCACAGTGCTGTCATGGGAGCCAGAGACAATATGCTTCCCATCTGGGGAGAAGGCTACTGATGTGACAGCATCAGTGTGGCCTTCTAATGGCTCGCAGAGTGGTGCTCCACTCTCTGCATCCCACAAGCGCACAGTGCTGTCATCAGAGCCAGAGACAATATGCTTACCATCTGGGGAGAAGGCTACTGATATGACCCAATTAGTGTGGCCTTTTAATGGCTCACAGAGTGATGCTCCACTCTCTGCATCCCACAAGCGCACAGTGCTGTCATCAGAGCCAGAGACAATATGCTTCCCATCTGGGGAGAAGGCTACTGATGTGACAGAATCAGTGTGGCCTTCCAATGGCTTGCTCAGTGATGCTCCACTCTCTGCATCCCACAAGCGCCCAGTCCTGTCATAAGAGCCAGAGACAATATGCTTCCCATCTGGGGAGAAGGCTATTGATGAGACCCAATCAGTGTGGCCTTCTAATGGCTCCCCCAGTGATGCTCCATTCTCTGCATCCCACAAGTGCAAAGTGCTGTCATAAGAGCCAGAGACAATATGCTTCCCATCTGGGGAGAAGGCTACTGATGTGATTGAATCAATGTGGCCTTCTAATGGCTCGCCCAGTGATGCTCCACTCTCTGCATCCCACAAACGCACAGTGCTGTCATCAGAGCCAGAGACAACATGCTTCCCATCTGGGGAGAAGGCTACTGATGTGACCCAATCAGTGTGACCTTCTAATGGCTCGCAGAGTGGTGCTCCACTCTCTGCATCCCACAAGCACACAGTGCTGTCATGGGAGCCAGAGACAATATGCTTCCCATCTGGGGAGAAGGCTACTGATGTGACCGAATCAGTGTGGCCTTCAATCACTCCAAGTGTTGCTGGCCATTTCTCTATCTGTCCTGTTATAATTGACAGGAGTTCTGGAAACTGTGAACGGAATCTTATACTAACTTCTGACTGCACTGGTGCAAAGGCTAAAGCTGTCACATAGAGATGTGGTGTACTTTGAGTGATTGCAGTCCAGAAGAAACTGATAAATCGTTTTACATCTGCAGCAAACTGTCTTGACATTTGATCCTAATGACAAATTAGTCCCCAATAACCTCCATCAAAATATTCTTCATACATTACTCCATGCTATGAATTTTGATAGAGCTGGTGATGCAACGGATACCATTCCCAGTAAGCTTAGGACTTCCAGCCAGAAAAGACATTTGGTTTCAAGGAACTTTTTAGCCATTGCTGAGTTTTCTGCATTGATTGACACTGCTGCTAGATGGTCTACCCAGAAACAGCAGCAGTATCCTATATACATTGGTATACAGGTGTTCAGTTTCTTTTCAAGGCCTGGCATTTCAACATTCTTCAGGTGTGATGTTGACAAGTCACAGATATTAAACTTGAGTTCAGTCTGTATTGTCTGAAGCACCCTGGATGCAAATTCCTGCTTCTGTTTCCCTGTCCCACACAAGAGGTCTGCACGATGCTTATATAGCTTGGATTTTGGGGATGTCATAAACTCTCTGAATGATAGATGTAAAATCTGCACCACTCCAGTCTCCGGTGCATGAACAACAGCACTTAGAGAAGTGAGTGACTTTCTGACAGAATCCTCATCTGAGTTAAGCAATACTGCGAAGCCCTTGGGGTCCATTGGTTGAAACAGCTCTAAAATTGTGCTGAGGATATTCATAGAAAGGATGTATAGCTCTTGATCCAGAGGATCTGTCTCTGAGGGCATTGGAATAGCCTCATTGACAATATGAAAGTATAGTTCATACAAATCCCCAAGTCCTACACCCTGAAGGACATAATTCAATGCTTTCTGTGGATTGACCCTTGCAGAACCTGCACGGATATAGCGGATAGCTGTAGCAGCAAACACAAAGAGCCCATCTGCACGTCTGGTGATCTCATCTATGTCATGCATCTGAGGTGTCCAAGTATATCGTGGTGTCCAAGAACTGCCATCCAATGACTGCTCAACATATCTTCGGATATCTTTCCCAACAGTTTCTTCATCAATATGATCAAGGACGATTCTATACATTGAGAGGCGGAGTATATCATGCTTGAGATATGATGGTACATCTGGTCGACCTGTCAGAAAAAAACGAACATGGCCTGGTATCTCTGTGATACTGTCGGAAAGCCAGCGGAGAAGCATCTGGCCCCTATCTTGTCCACATTCATCCAGTGCATCCATACAAATAACCCAGAGCTTCTGACTAGTTGAAATTTTAGCAAGCAGATCTACAACTAGTTTCTGGAACTGCAGTTTTGGGTCTGCATCAAGAATCCCAGTATGGTCTTCATCCAAAAATTTTACAAGAATATTCTTAAAATCTGCGTCGTAGTCTGCCAATTGATAGGCAAGAGTGAGAGGGAGACCCTTGATTTCCTGACGCTCTGCATAGTTCCGGGAGAAGAAAAAGGAAGCTGCTAGGATGCATCTCTCTTCTGCAAGAGTATATGCAATAGACTTTGCAATGGTTGACTTCCCAGTACCAGCAGAGCCACTGAGCATCACTATGCGCTGAGATGGATCAGATGGTGCTGTCAAGTGTGCTATAATGTCCTGGATAATGTCAATCCGAGTACCCTCCATGCATTTTTCTGGGGTGTTTGGAGCATTGTAGCGTGCTGAAACATATTTGATCTTTGCGAGGGTTTGTTCAACATGGTCACTGTTGACTACACAGACATAGAGTGATTGATGTTCTGTTATGAGCAGATCACAGAGAGGAAGCAGGACACCTTACCAGTGGTGAAGTTTTCAACTTTGTTGATGGTATAATTCAGAGTGGGACCCTCGGCGGAACCCCCATCACCACCAGTACCCTGTACAAAGCCCCATCCACCAGGGCCACCGGTACCACCTGGGAACAATGAATAATCATGTTTGTGCCCAAACAATTTCTCACCAGAGATATAATTATTAACTGTCAGAGTCTGGCCTTGCCCTCCATCCCCTCCACTAGGGTCTTGTTGGTCTCCTGGGAATATAAATAATCATCTCATGACACTAGCCAGGAGGAATGACAACCCATACCTTGTGGTTCCATTCTTTGGACAGATGTATCCACCCAATCAACTGCAAAGAAGTTCTACAGCAAGTTTACATGGAAATGACTCTCCATACCTTTTGTGGACATTTGATCCACCAAAATTTTGATGGAAATGCCATTATGGAACTGCCAACAGAACAAATTAGACACCTAAAATGCACGAAAGGAAGGAAACCTTACTGTAAAATCTTGAATGTGAGATGCAATGGAAGCCTTGATGTCCTGGATCTCCTTCTCATGCTTGTTACCCTTCATTTTCGATTTATTTTCAAGTGATGTGAGTCTGGTAGTAATTGGCTCGAGATTCCTATGAAATAGAGAGAAATGCATTAATTGAAGGCTGAAATCTACTCCATACCACGCACACTTTCAACTTGTCCAAGCGTTGTTTCAAATTGTCACTACATTCCACTGTATCAATATCTGTCAATTGCTTGAGCCTTTTGTCCAGCTCCGGTAGATCAGCCTTGTTTCCCTCCATCGTCTACAAGAGTGTCTTTAGACAATATTAATGTTCTCACTGACATCTATTTACGCACCGTAACCATTTCGGCTAGTGCAACAACACCCGTGATTGCACCCTCGAGTCCTGGAACAGGACTGCCTGCGGCAACTGTTCGAGCAGCCCTGAGCACGGGTAGAATGTTGTCGAGGATGTTCATTGTAGTCTGAATCCTGAGGGTGTGGGCGTAGATGGTAAGGAAGGCGAGGCAGTGCCAGCCATAAGCCATGTGCTGCTGACAGGATCTTGACACTCGGACGTGCCGACAGCTCGGACGTTATTGTTATCAATCACAAGCGGCCACTCGCTTCGCGGCCTCGCATAGCCTCGCATCCTCTTCCATTGGGTGTAAATGTCAACTTGAATTGTTCATGTTGAGCCGATGTTGAGCATCCGCTGATTAACGCTGAAAATAAATCCACCATTTATTTGAAGGAGAAGCAATCAGACCGGGAGCTAAGCGAAAGCCAAGAATCGAGGTGCTTCTTTGGACGCTTCCAAAGTTGCGCCTGGCGCTCGGGCGTTTCCAAAGTTCTGGGCCAAAAGTCCATAAGGGGAGATTGAAAGCTTCGAACGGACACTCGTAATTTTATTAAGAGGGAGACAAGAGCGCGGTGGGGCGCGAAGGTTGAGAGATAGCTGATGTCTTTGAACTTCTAAAAAAGTGAAAGAGAAAAAAAATACCGAATGTGAACCAAAGTCGCCCTGCCGAAGAACTCGGCATGAGATCTGTGCGCGGAGATGTATTTGGTTTTACAGTTCCAGGAATGCCCGAAAAAGTTGTTTGTTTATTTATGCGTTCTTGGCATAGCCCTCCAGAAGTAATGAAATACCGCGAGAGGTGAGAGACTGGTTATCCCGAAAGCTTGACTCGGAGGCACAAAGCAATGCACATAGAAGTACCTCATCATGAGGCGGAAACGTTAAAGCAAACTTAATGGCAGCCTCGTGGCATTATATTGGTAGGGGTTCGGGCAGCGTACAGGATCGGGCAATGAGCAAGCACGCGATCAAAGCTATACTTACTCCTACCTCATGTCAATTTACCAACGACTCAGCCTCGATGTTAATTATAATAAACTAGTGATCCGCCGAGGCGCCGGGTGCTCGCGAAGCACAGCCACGCATATCCCCTAGATTCAAACGCGATTTTCCCCGGTCGGTTCGCTCTGATTCCGGTATCATTCGAACCGCTAGAGAAAAGGCAATCTTTTGAGACACTTTCCAGCTCAATAGGTGAAGAAATGAGTGTTTTTGAGGCCGTTTCTTTTCTCCATGGATCGTCAGCCACGCTCTCAGAGGTTTGTTCTTGTTTCCTGCATATGCCAGCCCTCCCCGTTGTCACGTGCATTTAGGGTAGAATAGGCCGTCTTTCTGGTGCGCAGTTACCTGTCTTTTCCCTCCTCCCACCACCCAGTGCCCACCCGAGAATGCGCAATTTCTATTCTGCAAGATAAGCGCCTCAAAATCGTTCGAACCATCAACAAATATGTTCAAGAATCCCAGATCAAGTCTACTTTGCAATTAGCAAGCAGCATATGTTCGGAATACGCTCGCCGATCATACAAGCTTTCAAGGGTCAAATATTATTCAAATCAAGCGCCGATGCTCTTCTGGTTCGCTCATCTTCTGGCTCCAGCCTACATGGAGGGTGCTGCAAGACGCGAGACAGTATGTGCCCGACAACTCCCTGGTAATCATTGGGTAACGTGTGTTCTCCTGATATTATCCATCCTATATTCGATGCTGATGGTGCGTAGTGATCTGTACTGAGTAGTCCAAGCGAACGCAACCACAATAATCTACTATTTTATCGTTATGTGTCAATTCTATTCCTGCCATGTGTCCTTCCTCCTGACCTGCCTGCTTAGCAATAGTACTATATCTCAATTCCTCTGAAATTGAACGGTCCCACCCAAGTCTCTGTAAGCATCACTTGAAATCATGGGTACAGCTACTGGGGCTCAATGAACTTATCCGGCTCAGATATTCCAGGTTCGAAAACTTGGTCTCAATCTGAGAAAGCTGTTCATTTTTTGCTATCTAGATCTTCCTGACCTTTGACATCGCTCTGCCCGGCTTTGACCATTGTTCCGAGTCATGTTTATTTGATCAGTTTAATCAATTTATTTGTATCCAAAACCCTGAGTTGTGCCGGAGCGAAGCGGTGGCCTGTCTTGTACCGAGGGAAAGAAATGCAGTAAACCAAGACTGTCACTGCAGTAGATATAGCGATGAATCGGGGGAATGTGTTTCCTCTCCCCCCGCGCTCTCAGTACGTCAATGACAAATCAAATGACTTCCTCAGGAACACGTACCACCGTGGATATGGGGAAGTTGCATAGCACTCCCGTCTGAATGGCTGAAGCATCTGCGTGTACAAAACATCGAACGCCGAGATGCCCGAGCGTGAGGAATTGTCAAGTTGAAATCTTAACGCCCGTTTGCCACACTTGTGGCATCGAAAATATCCGAGTCTGCGATCTTTTTGGAGCGTCGGATCATGCGAACCGTTGGCCCATCCTGAGCCTTGCTTCGAGGAAGCTAAAATATTCAAATGCCCATACTGTGAAAAAAATTGGCCGGGTCCTGTTTGTGGCGCGTACGTACCTGGCCCAAGGCTGTTTGTAACACTAGGTTCACTTCTTGCGCTGAGAATGGCGGAAGAGAGAACGTCACAGTCAAATTTTTCTTGTCGCCAGAGCATGAGGGCGCTTAATTTAGGCGCTCTAAAGGTGGCAGCAATATCTTTGCTCGCAACGACGCCAATGAATTAGCTGAACCTTGGTTCTCATCAAGTTAAAAATGATTTCATTTTTATTTCCGCTTTGGAGAAGAACATGGCGAATTGCGACTTCGGGGGCGGTTTGCTGCGATCATCCCAGGTAAGCTTCCAAAGGTCATTCTGATTCTGTTCTTCGACATCGCGATCGGTCGTTTATGGGTCCAGGAACGCATACATACACCTTAAAGAGAGCCTGGTTAACCGTGTCTTTCGAGCTCAAGACTATGACGCGCCTTAGTCTGATGCAAAAAATGTTCAAGGGTCAGCCAGCTTCGAGTATGGATCCCACATCCATGGCTAGTTATTGCCGGCGCCCGCGTACTGAATGCCAAATTGAATATCAATGGACCGGGATGGGATTCACGTTCCCCGTTCCCCACGTATGATCCACAGAAACCGCGAGAGGAGAGGAGACTTGCAAATTGCAATCATGGGAAATCGAAGTGCCTTCATTCCGAGGTGCATAACGCACGGCGCGGAAACAAGTTTGGAGTACTAGGAGGAAGATGAAAGAAGCAAGGAATACATTGAGTCGGTGAGTCGGTGAGCCGTGCATGCGGGATCGGTTTGGTGCGGAGGCGGAGGCGGACGAACCGTGGTGGCGGTGCCAGGCAGCCAGTGTACCTCAAGTTTCAGTGAGTTAAAGGCTGATAATTAAGACTAGCAGTAGGGGATCGGGCGGGTTACCGAATCAATTGAAGGTTAGGGGTGCTCGCGGATGGGGATATCAGGTCATAGATCAGAATGCCGAGACTCGATCTGCCTACACTTACCACCGCCAGCGCCAGCGCTTGGGTGACGAGGACGGGGCCACCGATGACGAGGCCTATTCGCACGATGGAACCCCTCAAACGGGCACTGCGTTATGCGGCACGAGAACGCGGGAAAGGCGGGATGCATTTGCTAATTTACACAAACCCGATGGCACCAAGTGACACTTTTCTTGCTCTTCTCCTGCGTTCCTACTCTTTGCCTGGTCTTCGCCAACACCGACCGACAACCCGACCCGACACCCGACACTAATGAGCGACTCTTGTGACGCACCCCGTCACGCCGCGCCTCGCGTGCGAGAAGGAGTCTGAGAAGACGCCGTACATGGGCCCGGATTTGGCTGCGTACCGCGCGGCGCACGCGGAGACGGTCGGCGCGGGCTCGGATGAGTAGTGGGCTGCGGTGCGTTCTCCCTTCGTCGGCGGGTATAGATAACAACGCTGACGAATGTGATGTGACGACAAGAGGAGCGATACCCGCAATCTTTGAGAAGGCTTGTTCTCACGACGTCATCTTCAGCTTTTGGCCGAAGTCTGCCGACAACACCATCAAAAATGTTATAAAATCTATCATGCTTGCCCCTGGGCCAAATAAAATATCCTGAGCGGCTAGGCGTGTGCACAGTATGCGAAAATGGGGGGTCTCGCAAAATTTCAGAGCTGTCGGGTCAGATTTGGGATCACAGTAAAAAGTCCAGGAATCAGACCGATGAAAGTCGGTCGGCTATTTCGGACTTCCTGGTTTGGGGGGGTTGTCAAAGAGGTCTGTGTCTGATCCTGAATGATCCCTCGCCTCTTGTGTGATGACACAGAAAGCGGGCGAGATGCTGCACTGGGACCGCCCCTTCAAGACCGTGCGGAGCGGCGGGTTCGCGACGGGGGATATTCCCCGAGGGCGGGCTGCGGCGTACTGTATAACTGTGTCGACCGGTGGGCATTACGCATCCAGATCGGGTGCGTCCTCTCCTCCTCCTTCTCCTCTACCACTTCTCTACCCATCGTGGAATTGGGTTATGGCTAACGCGCACCGGGTAGGTGGCCCTGATTGTGACATATGGACACTCTGGAGATAAATGGCAGATGCCATGTCTGTAATGTGACTGAATCTTTAGAGCACATTGCTTTGGAATGTTATTTTCTGGTGCAAAATATTATATAGTCTCTCACGAGACACCTGTGGTCAAGGAAATATTCCTCTTGGCCAAAACTCAACTGGGGGTTGATCTCAGGCTGTAACCTTGTACGATTTAAAACAGCAAATGGAGTCAGACCCGAGCAAGGGAGACTGTTTGCAATATTGGTCCCAGTCAGATGGCATTGTATCTGGAACCTGCGGGTGAACCGAGTCATTACAAATCCTGGTACAACACTTACCGTGGCTAACATCCACAATCACTGGCTGAAATTAGTGAATTCAGCCTTGCGACGCGACCACATTCTAACGGACAAAGTTAAATTTGGCCCACTCACGTTGAGAAAGCAAATGGTACTAGACACATGAAGTGGGCTGCTTATGGATGAGGGCTCATTGCCAGATGATTGGACACTCACAGAGGGGGTTTTAGTGGGTATATGGCCAATGAATGGTATCCGATAAGTCACACAGGCCAGAGTTCCACACTAGTTAAAATATTGTGCGTAACAGCATTTCCTCCTGGACACAACTCCCTGGCATGACTATCCCAAAACCAGCAACACAAGCGGACAAACTTAGAGCTTCTGCAGACATTGATTTTGTTACTCCAAATGCTCCAAAAAGAAAAAAATAAGGCCACCTATTAGCCGGTGTCTCGGCA
Source organism: Mycena leptocephala (assembly GCA_029378395.1). Classification (NCBI taxonomy): domain Eukaryota; kingdom Fungi; phylum Basidiomycota; class Agaricomycetes; order Agaricales; family Mycenaceae; genus Mycena; species Mycena leptocephala. The sequence continues at coordinate 10,547 of JARJLF010002878.1, forward strand.
TTCTCCGGCGGGTCATTGGGTCAGAAGAGATGCCGAGAGCGGGACTGCCACACGGCTTTGGGAGAGGTGTGTACATTATAGTCCCATACAGTGATATTGGAATAGATTTTTTTCCCCTCAAAATTCCACACGAAAAAAAGGGGAGGATTAAGTGAATTGTGTGCAACCGAGCCAAAACTACATGTAAAAATAAAAGCCAATAAAAAAGGCAAGCGCCGATTCTCCGGCAATGGTATGCGAACAGATTCCAAGGGGGAAGGGGTTGAGGTCGCGAAACTCGGGGTTGCGACACAGAAAATATCCAAGCTGAGGGAGCAGGTATAGTTGGGCCATCCCCAAACATAACCACACTCACACCATCGATGTAATCCTCTGGTACCTACTCATACCATCCCGTTATGGAATTTGTTCGCATACCAATCAAAATAAAAGGGTAGCTTTAGAATAAAATAAAAGCTTCGACAAATCGAGTTTCAGGGTCGCCTATCAGTAAAATCAGTACCGTTGGAAAAATCTGAGAAAGGGACCCACGGTGGCCTCCCCGAGGGTGAGATTGGTTTGTGCATGTTGAACCGCGAGCCGCACGCCAAGCTCGCACTGATGCACTTCTAGCCGCAACGCCGAGGCAGCCTAAATACTCGATCAACACGAAACATGATGATGTGGGTTCAAAGAAAGTAAGCACCAAGAAGTCGCGATATGCGTCGTCGAGTCGGGCCTTTATACCCTGCAGAGAGCGCTCGTTGCTATTGAGTCTTACAATGCGCGAAACACCGCCGGTGAGCACGATTGCCTCCATTTGGAATTTAATGTCATCCAGCAGCCTACACGAATAAGAATATCACAATGAAAGTGGTGGGTTCTTCGTACAGGGTGAATCGTCCAATACTCTGTAGCATCGGCGGCGGGATCGCAGAGCCATCGGGCACCACATCAGCGATGACGTCGAGGATCTCCTTCGTCCGTAGAGCGATGGCACGGGCGTCGGCCTTCGAGTGTTTCGCCCTCTTGTTTAGGTCGTAGGTGTTAGTTGATATTTAGTGAAGAGAACAGGTCGTAGACCTCAACAATGTCCCAGACCACAATAACGCCGCCGACTGCGCTCTTCAGCGGCGGGAAGGCGTCTGCGGACTCTTTGAGCGCGAGCATGGACGTCCAGAGTACATCAGGGAGTGCGGACGGGGTGCGGTGTTTGGATTTGGGTTTGAGTTTCGCGGTCGGGGGGGGACGCTTCTTCTTCCCCCGTGAGTGGAAGGGAAGCCACATGAGAGCGTCTCGAGAGGACAAGAGGGATCCGCAGCAGGCCTGTTGTATTTATGTGGAACGCGGGCTGTGCCAGTGTCGAGTATACAGCAGTTAAACCTATCAGAAGCTTCCTGTCGAGAGGGCGCCAATCTCAGCGCTGTAGAGGTTCAACATACTTCCCTGCGAACGGTAAATGATGACCGGAAGGGGCAAGCGCGCTGAGAAACACTTCCAAAACGACACGGCGCGGACAATCACTTTCCATATTAGACCTTGTACTGACTCAGGGACCACAGGAGCGATCATTAGAGACCAACAAAGCCGTGAGTCGGCTGTCGGCGCGAAGCCAGTGCCGAGCTGTGGAGAAGAAGCTCGCTGTCGTATGGGACATATATGGGGGTAATACTGCAACATTATGACCAAAAACACACAGCTTTGAGCGGTATGAGAAAAACACAGCTTCGAAAATAGGCACCACTGTGCCCATCCTAGAAAAATACATAGGTGCAGAATTTAAAACAGATTCACCCGTTACACTGAACCAAAAAATAACAACACAACCCTCACCGGTCGTGTTTTTTTTACACACCTTCCCAATTCTCCCAAGTTACGCTTCCAAAGTTGCGCCTGGCGCTCGGGCGTTTCCAAAGTTCTGGGGTCAAAAAGTCCATAAGCGGAGTTTGAAAGCTTCGGTTTTCCAGTCCCAGGAACACCTGAAAGATATGTTTATTCATGCGTTCCTGGTATAGCCCTCCAGCAGTACTAGTATGAAATACCGCGAGAGGAGAGAGACTGGTTATTCCGAAAGTCTGAGGCACACATAGCAGTACGTGGACGTGGGTCTTTCGGCGAGACGTGATCATGAGGCAGAGACGTTAAAGCATACTTACTGGCAGACTCGTGGTATTATATTGGTAGGGATTCGGGGGATGTGTTACGCGTACGGGAACGGACAATGAGCAAGCACGCGATCAAAGCTACCTCGTAACTCAAAGCAATTACGAACGACTAATTCTAATAAATCAACTCGCGAAGACCAAGCCAAGACGACTTTGTGTGCTTCAGACCCGAAAGTCTGAGGATTTTTTCGATACAATACCAGCCGCTTTTTGGCTTTTTTAGCTTACCGAATCAATTGAAGGTTAGGGGTGTTCGCGGATGAGATACCGGAAAAATATGTTTATTTATTTATGCGTTCTTGGTATAGCTCTCGAGCAGTACTAGTATGAAATACCGCGAGAGAGAGACTGGTTATTCCGAAAGCCTAAGGCACAAAGCAATGCGCATACAAGTACTTGGACGTGGGGCAAGATGCTGGCTCTTTCGGCGAGACCTGAGGCAGAGACGTTAAAGCATACTTAGACTCGTAGTATTATATTGGTAGGGGTTCGGGCAGCGTAGGATCGGGCAATGAGCAAGCACGCCCGCGTCGATCAAAGGTACTACTACTCGTACTCGTAACTCATGTCAATTTACCAACGACTCAGTACTCAGCCTCGGCGCACTTTGTCAATGTCAATGTTAATTATCGACTCGCAACTCGGAAGACCAAGCCACGACGGATCTTATGAGCTCCAGACCCATGTCTGAAGACTTTTTCAATATAATACCAGCCGCTTTTTGGCTTTTTCTGGCTTAGCGCTCAATTGAAGGTTAGGGGTGTTCGCGGATGGGGATAAGCACGCTGTCAGATCATCTCGGGTATCGATCAGAATTTTCTCACTACTTCGCCAACACAAGCAACGACGAAGAGCCCCTCAGACGGGCACGCAAGAATGCGGGGCGGTTTTACCGCGGGCCCTGCCCTGACACTTGGCGCTAATTTCTAAAGCTTGAGCCGAAGGCATCAAGTGCTGCTTTTCTTTGCGCTCTTCTCCTGCGCTCCTGGTCTTTGCCTGCGTTCTCAGTCCTGGTCTTCGCCAACACCGACACCCGACCAACGAGTGAAAGGGATAACAACCCGACCCCGACACCCGACACCAACGGGCGACTCGCCCGAGCCTGTTGTGACTCGCGCCTCGTCTGGCGGGTGGCGGGAAAGGCAGAAGTGGGCCGGACCTGGCTGCGTACTGCGCGGCGCACGCGGAGATGGTAGGCGCGGGTTCGGATGAGTGGGAGGCTGCGGTGCGTTCTCCCTTCGTCGGTGGGTATAGACGACACGCTGACGAATGTGCTGTGATGCGTACAGAAAGCGCGCGAGATGCTACACTGGGACCGCCCCTCCAAGACTGCGGAGCGGCGGGTTCGCGACGGGGGATATCGCGTGGCTCCAGAGGGCGGGCTGAATGCGTCGTATAACTGTGTCGACCGCTACGCATCCTGATCAAGTGCGTCCATCCTCCTTTATCCATAGTGGATTTGGATTCAATTAGATGGCTAACGCGGACTGCGCAGGTCGCGATCATCTACGCAGGCTCGGAGTGCAGTATCACCTACTCCGAGCTCCTCCGCGAGGTCTGCTCGCTTGCGAACATCCTCACCTCGACGTTCGGCGTCAAGAAGGGCGACACCGTGAGCATCTACCTCCCCATAACGTGGCACGCCGCCGTCGCGTTCCTCGCGTGCGCGCGATCCACAGCGTCGTTTTTGCGGGCTTCTCCGCCGAGCCGGTGTGTCCCGCGTCCTCATCACGAGCGACGAGGGGAGAAGGTGATTGCGACGGTGTCGTTCTTTGGGCACGTCCCAGCGATAGGAGGTGGGTTTGCATCCTCTATATGCTTGCGCTTCGCTTCGGGCCGTCGCTCCCCGATGTATCCCTTATTATCCTCTCCCCCTGCACTCCCATATATCGTCCATCCTCTTCCCCTTCGCTCCCCATCCCCTGTTCGTTGCTTCCGCTCGTCCGCCCGTCGACTTCCTCCTCTCCCTCACGTCTTCCCGACGCAACGCACTCGCCGATCCGCTCGCTACCACCTCTTCGTCTTCCCTTCCGGTCTCTCTTACTCTCTCCATTGCCTATTCCTCTCTTTCCTTGTCCCATCTCCTTATCTCGTTCCGCTCGCTAACCCCACCCTCCCCAGGAGCTCCACAGCAATGGGGTCGAGGGTGTCCTCGTGCTCGCGACACCCTGGCCCTCGGCCGCGCGCACGATCTGGCAGGACCACGCACGCTATCTCGACTTTATATATCAAGGCGTATCCGAGGCTGGTGAGTTTTTTTCGTGCTTTGTCTCTTTGTCTTTCTGTCTTCCGTGGGTCAGGGGCATACCCCGTGCTCCAGCGGGGAGACTGCACTGGGGGATACGTGCACTGCGGCGTACGGGATACCCTACACGCCGTACACCCGTACCCGATGCTTCGTCCCCTGCACCCCGCACCTCACACGCCGCACCCCACACCCCACACCTCCGCGCAATCATCGCCCCTCCCCACCTCTACCTTGCGAGCCGAAGCTGATACTCTTCGTCTTTGGCAGTTCTACGGCACCGCGAGGACGAGGGCGGGTATATTTGGATTAAGGGGAGCATCGATGGTGGGTGTCCTGCTCTTTGTGAAGGAGACAGAGGAGGAGGTGCTCCACGAGGCGCCGGGGACTCCGGGACGAGCTGACGCCCACCCTCCTTCTCCGCTTCTCTCACCCTTGCCCATCGCGACGACTACGAGCTAACGCGCCTTTCTTGCAGACGTCATCAATGTATCCGGCCATCGGCTCTCCACCGCCGAGATCGAGAGCGCGCTCATCACGCACATGGGCGTCGCGGAGACCGCTGGTGCGTTCCCTCCCCCTCCCCCCCCCCTTGCTCCTTCGATGCCGACCTGACTTGGGGCGCTGCTAGTAATCGGGACGGTGGACGAGCTAACGGGGCAGGCGGTGTGCGTTCGTGACGCTCAAGCCGTGCGTGGTTTTCTCTTCCTTTTCCTTCCCTCCCCTCCCCTACCTCCCTGCATCCTCCTCCCCTCCCCTACCTCCCTGCATCCTCCTCCCCCGCCCTCCTCCGCTCCTCCTCTCCCTCTCTTCTTCCCGCCCTCGTCACCAAACAAGACACTAACGCCCCTCTTTCCTTTTTAGGCAATCCACCTACGACACCCACAACGAGGCCGCGCTCGCGAAGGGGCTCGTGCTGCAGGTGCGCAAGGTCATTGGGCCGTTCGCGGCGCCGAAGATATACATCGTGCCGGATTTACCAAAGACGCGGTCGGGGAAGGTGAGTCATGTTACTTTCGGGGTTTTGGAGGAGAGGCGCGAGAGGAGCGAATCTGGCCCCTGCCCCTGCTCTGGCGTTTGTGTCGCGGCGTCTACGTGCGAGTGCCCCCAGCGTCTGGATTACTGTTCTTTATTCTTTTTTTTCTTTTTCTTTGGCAGGGGCCGGCGGGGCGCGGGGAGACCTTCTTTCGATATCTTCCGTCGTGCTCGACGGGGCCTCATTCTTTCCTGCGAGAGGAAGGCAGAGAGGAGGGCAATTTGCGCAATTTCCTTTTTGGGATTTTTGGGGAACGATTTTGGGGAGAGGCATTTGCTTGCTTGGCTTGTTTCTTGCGGGCGGGCGGGCGATTTCGGTCTGCCTCGGACTGTGGGGTGCGTTGGCCGTTGGCGCGTTGGTGGCGCCGCGGGTTCCTTGTGTCGCTTGGCCCTCAGCCACCTCTGGCTTCGAGCTTCTGGCTACTACGAGATTCGGCGTAGTTCCGCCTCCGCTGCGTCTCGAGCTTCGAGGGCTTGGGCTCGCTTTTGGTGGTGTTTCGAGTTTCGAGCTTGGGGGTTCCTCCGCGTATGTAGCTCCGCCTTTGCCTCCGCTGCGGCTCCTGCAGGAAGTGGGACGGCGAGGAGAAGCGAAGGAAATAGTGGAGAGCGGGGAGTGGGGAGCGACAAGGCACTCCATCTCCCTCCGTGAACGGGGACGGGGACGGGGACGGGGACGGGGACGGTAGTCATGGTCGTCGCCACTTCCGTTCCCTTCTCGTCACTGTCATTTCACTCGCAATTCATCTGCTTGTATTTCCCTTGACATCCACCCAATACTAACCCCTCCTCCCACCTCGCAGACTCGGCGCGCACCACATAACCCCGCACACCCTCTCCTCCCTACGCGTCCTCGGCTCCGTCGGCGAGCCCATCAACCCGAGGTGTGGAACTGGTACAAGGAGCATGTGTGCATACGGGCGCGGGAGGCAGTGTGTGGTTGTGGATGTGTTTTGGTGGGGTTTTTTTTGCTGCTTTCCTCCCTTCTTTCTTTTCTTTTCTTCTATGCAAGAAAATTGACGGCTTACTTGTTGACGCTACAGGCAAACCGAGACCAGCCCGGTCGTCATTACGCCCTTCCCTGGTGCCGTGCCCACCAAGCCCCGGAGAGCGACAGTGCCGTTCTTTGGGCGGGTCCCGGCGATATTGGATCCGATTGGTGGGGAAGTGGGTTTGCGTCTCTTCACTTGACGGGACTTGCTTCCCTTGTTATCCTCTTCCCCTGTGCTTCCTGCTACCGTCCATCCTCTTCCCCTTCGCTCCCCCCACCATCCCATCTTCCTCGCCTCCGCTCGCCGCCCGTCGACTTCCTTGATCCTGTCTCTCGCGTCTTCGCGATGCAACGCACTCGACGATCCGCTCGCTCTATCCGCTCGCTACCACCACTCCTCCTTTACGTGCTTGCGCCTCCTCCTTCCTTCCCTCCCCTACCTTCTCGGCCTCCTCCTCTCCCTCCGTACTCCGCTCCACCGTAGCTCTCACTACGTCGACCCGCTCGCCGCTCCCTTCCCATCCGACCCGCTCGCTAACCCCACCCTTCGCAGGAACTCCACGGCAACTCCGTCGAGGGCGTCCTCGCGCTCGTGACGCCGTGGCCCTCGATTGCGTGCACCATCTGGCAGGACCACGCTCGCCACCTGGAGACGTATATCCGGAGCTGGTGGGTTTTTTTCTTCCTTGGCTGGATTTCGTCTTGCGTGGACGGGACCACGTAGGGAGACTGTAGGCTGCGGGGATACTGTGCACTGGGGGGATACTGTACTGTACGCTGGGGGGATACGTACAGTGACGGACGGGATACCTTGCACGCCGTACCTGTACCCCATAACCACACCTCCGCGCGAGGATACTACCACGCCCCACTTCCCACATCCCCCCTCTGCCGTGCGAGTCGAAGCTAACATGGTTTCCCTATAGTTCTACACGGGCGACAAGCGAGGGACGAGGACGGGTATATTTGGATTAAGGGGCAGATTGATGGTGGGTGTTCTGCTCTGTCGCGAGGATTGTGGAGGAGGAGGAGGTGCTGTCCGAGGCGCTGAGGACTACGACGCCCTCGCCCGCCCACCCTTCTCCACTTCTCTGGTCCTTGCCCATTCCGACGACCCCAAGCTGACGCCTCTCCTTCTCATTTGCGCAGACGTCATCGACGTATCCGGCCACCAACTCTCCACTGCCAAGATCGAGAGTGCGCTCATCATGCACAAGGGCGTCGCGGAGACTGCTGGTGCGTCCCCTCCCCCTCCCCCTCCCCCTCTTTTCTCCTTCGATGCTGACCGGACTTGGGGCGCCGCCAGTGATCGGGACGGCGGACGGGCTGAGGGGGCAGGCGGTGTATGCATTCGTGATGCTCGAGCCGTGCGTGGTTTCTTGTTCTCTTCGTTCCCCGACCTCCCCCGTTCCTCCCTCCCCTCCCTTCGTCACCAAATAAGACACTGACGCCCCTCTTTCCTTTTTAGGGAACTCACCTACGACACCACCAGCAAGGCCGCGCTCGTGAAGGAGCTCATGCTGCAGGTGCGCAAGGTCATTGGGCCGTTCGCGGCGCCGAAGATATACATCGTGCCGGATTTACCAAAGACGCGGTCGGGGAAGGTGAGTCATGTCCTGTCACATCTGCGCTGCTTGCTCTTCCTTGCCCTTCGCGTGTTTGCGCTTCACCTCCGCGGCGGTGGAAGCGAGCGCATTTTCACGTCCCCGCTCATCCCTCCCCCGTTTTTTCCCCCATGGGCAAGGACCGTGCTGATGCCGCTTTCACAGATCATGCGCTGCATCATGCGCAAGATCGTCGCCGGCGAGGACGAGTAGCTCGGCGACCTCAGCACCGTCGTGGACCTCATTAAGCAGAAGAAGGTCGTGGAGAGTGGGTCGAGAGTGCGCTTTACGCGACGAGTGCGGATGGACTGTAGAATTCTCGAGTACCAAATGGTGAACACTGTATGTAAGCTAAGCTAAAAGTAGGATACACGGTACCATCCATACGTTATGCATGTCCATTTGTACAATAAATCTCTGCGGCCAGACCGAGTTACATTTCTCAGTGGGCTGCCGCAGTCCACTGAGCAGGAAAGTGAAGTAAAACGGCAATTCCGAGTCCTCCGCATGAGCTTGCCTCACAATGCGGGAAGCCACACTCTGTGAGCAAGCGGAGGAGGTTGGCGCATATTTCCCTGCAATGTGGCTCAAGGATGCCCGGCAGTGGATCGGTCCATAGAACCAAGGGCTTGGAGGGGTCTATTGCCCAGCGAGGCAGCGACAACGGCATATTGCGAGCGCGTTCGAGTTTGTAGTAGCTGGGCAAAATGAATGATCTTTTTCAAAAGTGAGAAGAGACAAAAGCCTCAATAGATCATGGTGTATATACACTGCTTCGATATCGCGCATGAGTTTGTCCTGGGCTTCTTTTAGCCACTGTCGCGTAGGGTTCCAACCTCCGAAATCGGGGGCATCGTGGCGGATGGCGGCAAGGGTTTCATTGAAGAGTTTGGCGACTCGCTTCAGGTCGACGGGTTGCTCTGGAGTAGGTAGGCATACGACTGGGGGATGTGGGGTATTGGAAATGGAAACAATCTGCAAGTTTGAAGTGAGGACATTATGGTGGATAAAACTTCAATGAACAGAGACGAACCTGTCCGAATTGAAACAATTCAGTTGGAATAACAATGGAGAGAGAGTCAATGGAATACAGAATTCTTATACTCAGTAAAATAGGGGCTAACAGAGTGATTGCCGCGCACTGACGCGGCAGTGGCTCTGCCGCAGCGAAATTTGAAAAGAATGTTGTGCACCATTCATGAGTCAGCTCCTTCCACAGCACGCGTTATGAACTCGTGGGAATTCCAGCAAATTTTAGGGTCTTACTCCATGTCTAAAGAACTAGCAAGCGAGGTACAGATGCTTGCTTCCCATAAGTTATTTCATCCGTGAGGAGTCGGTCTATGGTTAGATGTTCGTTCGTCAAAGATACCCACCTATTATGTATTTTGGTCTCAGAGAGAGATTCACCTCCACGACCAATGACCGAGTCACATCGAATTTTCCACATGAGGTACATAGATTCAGATACTAGAATGCAGTATAGCCGAGTCGCACCAGGAAGCTTGCGGCCCTTGTCGTCTCGCATGGAGGCCAAGCTAGTGCTGGCCAAAAATACGATACGAAAAAACATATTTTGAATATATTCAAATACATATGAATACGATGATAAGTGAGCTCCGAACCTAGTATGGAAACCAACAGAAACAACCAAAACAAAATACTACAACCAAAGAATCGGATGGAACAGACGAATCTAATCCAAACAACCAATAGTATACAGCAAGTGTGGTGTAACATTCATTCCAGAGGTACCAGACGAGTGTCAGTCCCTGATTCAGAGCCTTGTAAAGGTTGATTGGGAGAAAGTTTAGTTCAAGAAGTCATTGTAAGACAAAGCAAGTGTTTGATATGTATGAAACTAAGAGATCCAAAGGATATCTGTTTCGGACACCAAGACACGAGTCGGTTACGACCGACGAGAACAATGGAAACTAAAGAAACCAAAGGTTTCTAAAGCTTCCAATGCATACAACACAAAGAGATTTATCGGAATGAAGGGAACCGTGAGGTTCACCAATATTCCGAAGCGAAACCAAAAGTTCCGCAAGGTTTTAATAAAGATGGTGGTGGTTCCAGACAACAAGACAACAAGACAGATGATTCCAGACAATTCCCAACAATTCCCAACAATTCCCAACTGATTCCCAACGATTCAAAGTCCAAGACCAGTGATTCTATATGATTCCAACGATTCAAGACCCAAGGCCAGCGATTCTATATGATTTGATACAATTCAAGACCCAAGGCCAGCGATTCTATACGATTTGATACAATTCAAGACCCAAGGCCAGCGATTCTATAACTTCCAACGATTCAACATGATTCAAGAGCCATGCTCAGACGACTTTATACAATCCAAAACACTGGTGTTATTCCAACCCCTACAAACTGATGTTGGTAGGTGTCCGAAGATCAACTAAAAGTTTCCCTTGGTGTAAGCTAGGCTCACCAGTTGGGGGAAACTCTGTCCTTGACCCTAGAAACACCTCTACCTACTTATACAATACTAGATATGACTATGACAATGAAAGAATTAAGTAAATTGTTCAAGTTGTATGCTTTGTCGATAAGGCAGATTAGAACAAAGACATTATCATTTGTTCTCAAATGCGCCTGAAACCCGTTCTGAGTCACTGGGATTGCACCAAGATCTTCTGCAGCCTCGCGAATTCGTCGATTGATGATCAAGGTGAGCATTTTGAGCATACAACATTCAAGTGCGATGAGACGATAGCTTGATGGGTCTGCAGTATCTTTATCCTCATTCAGAATTCTGATGAGAAGCGAGATTAACCAGAACTGAGGCATATTCCAGTTCTTCACACAGTACATGAAAAATTCCAGGAGCTTCTCGTTGGGAATGGCCAGACAATTCTCATAGGAGAAATCGTCCACACCGACAGAGGTATCAAGTCTGTGCTCTTTTATATGTCGTTTCATCCATTCAATGTCCTCCAGTGTTATGTCGTGGGTGCATGACTGGCGCGGTGAGACATCAATCGGATCGCTGGTAAGTTCTCGAGCCACGCGTGCGTTGAATTCCAGTAGGTTGGAATTAAATGACGAAGGGGAAGTTTTTGGATAGTTCAAACGCTCCTCAAAGTTGTCCGAGAGTTAGGTCACTGTAACTTTCGATTTTTGGGGCGCAGATCTGTCCGTTTTCGCACGAAATCCCAGAATTCCTTGTTGTTTTCACAAGCCAAGAGTTGTTTCTGGGGACCGTCCTGTAATGCATGCACCTTTGCGCAGCCTCGGTGATTTTGATCCATGTATTCCGTGCCCACATCCTCTCCCGACCTCCATTTTTTAGGACGGGGTGGTGAAGTTTCTGGTAGATCGGTAACAACCTTCCGCACAGATGACACAGAGATGAGCGGGACATCAGGGACAGAAAAATTGCTCAGGTTTGTATGAAATACGAAAGGTAGTGTGGGAGGAATAACTTTGAGGGCATCCTTGGCAAGAGCATATGCATATTTCCGAGATTCATTGTTTGCATTCAACTCAACATAAACGAAAAATGTCCGTGCATGTTGAGCCAACAGTAATTTTACAGTCGCCTTGAAAATGTCTGCATTTGTCCCCAGCCAACCCAGTGCCAAATTCTTGGCTGCAGCGTAGCAGAGTTGGTGGATCACTAGCTTGGAAGTACAAAAGATCACGAGGCACATTTTAGGTGAGCTCTGTCGGAGTGCCTCATGAATCGTAAAAATGCGTGCATGGTCAGCAGTTCCAGCATCCAGACCAGGTACCACTAACTCATATTTGAAGGGGACACTAGTCCAAAGAAAACACCTGCCCCAGCGAAAGCAGTTGCAGATCGGACACCTTCGATGTATATGTAAACGAGGGTGATTCTACCAGAACTGGGCCCCACAACGAGTCCAACGCTTCATCAGGTGTCTGTTTAGCGTCCATTGTTGCTTGGTACATTTGATCGATTTCGCTGGAACCCAGGAAGTTGGGGCGTTCAAGGCCCTGGCGAGACACCGGTTGAACCATATCAAATGTCTTGGCATCCAAAGTAAGACAGATCTGCATGTGGTCTGACCAGTCATCCCGAGGATCGGGCGTGGGGTTCTCAATGTGGAGCTTGCGAACATTGGGTATCAGGTCATTTGAGACCATAGCATAGTCCAATTACAGACTGCCCCATTGGCTGCCAGGATGTATAACGACTGGGTGAGGCGATCTCGAGAGAGGTCCCATTCAAGATCAACAATCCATAATTATCGCATTCATCCAGGACAGCACGCCTGCGTGTATTAGTCTTCGCGTCGTGGTCCAGACATGGTGACTTTGATGTCGGCTTAGACATCAACCACCATGTAGCCCTTTTGCAATGTAACTTACTTTCTGAAGGTATCCCTCAAAGATCTTCATGGAAACTGTGGTCTCCAGCCATGTAGGCTTCGAATGATACCCCACTTTGAGTTATGGCTCAGGATGGGTTCTTGAGAACGCTCCTACACTCAATGGGGAAAGTCCTGGGAACTCCGAGATCGACAATCATGGGTTCCCTTCGCTTACTATCCCACTCTGATGCAAGTTGCTGAGTAACCAATGTTCAGGTACAATTAAAACACCGCCTCTGGTGTTCTCATGTCACTTGGATCGATGTGAATGCGTCAAGAACCAAGATCGAGAATAGAATAATCGCTCGAATCTCTAATTTCCATCATTCCCGCAGTTCTCATCGAATGGGAACTACCAGAACTTCGTAGAATACCCATATGTTAGGTTGGGCTACACAATCTCCTACATGTTTTGGAGCGAGTACTTGTCAGAGACACCTCTGGCTTCCACCAGGGCATCATCTCGTTGCTCCTGTGACGCTGGCCACAGGCCAGCTACTTTGGGTTCTCAGTACTGCCTATAATGGATAATATAATAGGAATGAACTACACAATGAAAACCGAAAAATATTGTGTTTTCAACTGTGTGTTCATTCACTGCTTATCAACGATACGGCCCGAGAACCCCTGACTGAATGAATATGGCAGAATATGAATATGATATGATATGAATACAATAAGATATAGGCCCGACCGTATTCAAATATATTTGAATACGGTAAAGTATGGGTTTGACCACCTGGAGACCTTAACGGTGCCAGTTGGATCATCAAATCGCACACCCAGCACAGCTGATAATCGAGTCTGATCTGTTCACCAGTAGTTATAACTACAATGCAATGTACCCTAGGCAATTTAAATAAAAGAACTCTTGTCTCGGGGTTAGAACCAAAAGCCAACAGATTACCTAAGCATCAAATCAGATGCAACGTAACATCATAACCACTAGACTAAGGAAGTGATAGCAAATGTTAAATTGATGGGTATATACTATGTATCCTCAAACACATAATTAGCATGTGCTAGCCTGTTCGGCCCTGCTAGGGGCTTGGTTAGTGTTTGGGATTAGTGTCTGGGTTAGAGGTTAGGGTTAGAGGTTAGAGTTGGTTAGTGTTAGGCCCCAGGGATATTGAAAAAAAAATGGTGAAGGATTTTTAACATAAAACAACACAGAATAAGCATGTAAAAACAATGTCAAAGACCTAGGGCAGCTTGCCTGCCCTAGGTCTGGGTAGTAGCAGTGTCCAATAAGAAAGGAAGGTCACCATATGTGGTCATCAAAATTTAGGTTTTATGAATGGTTGGATAGTCTAGTGGAAATGATAGGTTGTCTAAAATTGTAGTGTAATCTGAAGGTCTAGGGTTCAATTCCTGGGACTGGTATTATTATGCTGTAATTTGCTTTAATTTGATTGGCTGGCAGGGTACATTAAAGGCACAGCCTGGCTTGGCCAGCCAAGCCGTGCCTTTAATCCAATGTACCCCCCTACCTTGGCTGGGTACATTGCAATAAAGGTACAGCTACACCTCATCTGTTCTGATGTCCTTCCAGCCATTACTCCGGTTTGGATGCGCAAGCTCCCGAACATTGAATCCATTTGGGAAATGGAAAATCTGTGATCAGGTCTGCCAGATATATCCGGCAGACTGATGGGAATGGAGAGACATGAAGCTGTGGCTCGGATCTGATGCTTCATCAAGGATACAAAGCATAAGACCTGTTCAAATGAACTACAGCTCAAGGGAAAACTGAAGCAGAATGTATTAGAATGTATTTGAAACTCCGCCAGGAGGTGCCAAAATGCTGCCGGACTTGAAGGCAGTGCTGATGGTGGACTTTCCAACTCCCAAATTTACTGCGAATATTGAACCACTCGGCTATCAAAGCCACATGATGCGGAAGTTGAAACTTGTCAACCTGTGCCATTCTGGCTATGGAGGTTGCTGGAGGCAATCTTGAGGTTAAATCATCCTTTTCACAGACCATGTTTAGCACGATTCAAAACATTTTTTCTGCAAGGGTGTGGCGAGAATATATTTGAATATATTCAAAATATATTCATATTCAGTGGCAAAAATACGAACATGATACGCTAAATACGATACAAACCCGGAGCACTGAATACGATATGCCATTTGCCATATTGTATTTGTATTTGGCCAGCACTAGGCCAAGCCACAACCCAAAATGCTGCCCATAGACAGTGCCAGCCATGTTGGGTGCTTCTTCTGCCACATTTCGTGTGCCAGCTGCCACACCTCAGCTTTCCCTGGCTTGCTGCATTTCAATAGAATGTGTTCCATTGTTTCAATTTCATTGCCGAAGCATTTGTGTGTCAAGGTTTGTATTAGTTTGGTAGAGTAATGACGAGAAGAATGGGAATGGGACTTGTCCATTCATCAGCTAACCACAAAACGGGTGCTGATCATAGCAGCAAACACAAAACAAACAGCCAGAAGGATTTCCTAGTAGGCAGTGGTGTGCAGATGGCCCATAACCTGTTGGAGATCGACCCCAGGAGTTGAGTGGCACGGAGGTGCACAAGGTACAAAGACAACAACAATTGATTGTGACATGTAACTCGTAACGTATCTAAATCGGTCTCGGTTCAAACTCCAACAAAGTGTTAGATTGTACAACTTCGGGATGATGATTCCGATACGAGTTTACCAATAACTCAGCGCGCCGTCCACGGGCACATAATTATTTACCCTCAGAAACCCATGGCAGATCAGGCCATGATTCAGGGCGAGCGAGTATGGGGCTCATCTCCTGTGTAACGCTAATAAATAGCCTGCTTTTCGTCGAACATTTGCTATCCTCAATCACACGCTTTCACCTGATGTTCATGTCCTCTATCCACATCGGCGGTCTCGTGTATGGGAAGGAGTTCAAACTCGGCCCGTAGAGCCGCACCGACCATAGCAACAGGGAACATTCGTTCCACTCCACTTGTTTACTCTACAACGACGCTCCGTTTCAGGCTATCCTGATTGGAGTCCTGAAGAGCGTGGTCAGGCTGAATGAGACCGAGAAGGTGAGTTAACCCATAGAACTGGTTGAATGTAACTAATAAAATCTTCCAGATCCTTGTACTCGGTTCGCCTAAAGTCGAGATTTTGGGCAACGTGTTCGGAGGCCAGGGAAAATCTCTTGTGTATTTTTTTGGATGTCGACCGCAGACGTAAGCCTAGGGTGAGCATCGTCCTGGCTGTGTGTCGGCTCTTACTCACGATGCGTGCAGGTCATACTTACTGAAAGAACCTGGGTGCATAACAACACGGTGATGATTAACATGTCTGCCCTAACTGAAATGGTGAATAATATTGGTTGCAATGTGCTTAGTGCTGGCTTAATAATCAGAAATAAATGGCGAACAGGGCCGAGGATGACAGGGATGTGCACGGACCAATGGTCAGCGCCCGCATCGGGGATTTGATGTGCTGCGCGGTGGTGATGCAAATTGAAGACAGGTCTCGCCCGGAAATCAAGGGCTACAACGTCTATGACCGGGTACGTGTTCCGTATTTTCCATAACAGTCAGGACTTAATTTAATTGGTCGCACAGATTTATCGCCTGAAGCCAAACATCACTGAGAGGATTTGTGATAAAAGTGATTTGTTGTACTTCTGACATCTATGCATCTCTGTGTTTATATTCTTGCCGTCAATATATGCCTTCATTGAACACTCATTCAGCTGCTAAACCTACATAGCGGGTTTTGCTGCGCAGGGGGCTTCACAGTTTATATAGTATTCCGGCGATTGCCGGACCAATTTTTTTCGTGTTTTTGAGCCTATTTGGGCCAAAATTAGTCTCTTATAAACAGACGCTACAACAATTTTGAGTCGTACTGCTTTGTTGTAGTCTGTCAATTACCGTGATCCCGGATCAGAGGTCAAGTTATTATATAATCAAAAAATTGGGATGTGAGAAGGTTTCAGAATGTGTTTTCACAGTTTTGAGTAAGATTGACTTCATGGTCCAATTTGGTCTCTTCTCCTGCGAAGTCTCAGCGGCAAACCCAAAACAGAAGATGCCGATTTTGATGTTGGCTGCTTACGAGCAGCTTTTTCGTCCCAGCTCCAAAATACAGGATCATCCATTCTAAGGAGACGGATGTCTTCAGAGTAC
>JARJLF010002879.1:0-27042 GCA_029378395.1 Mycena leptocephala
ATATACGTGGGCATGCCCATAGATAATCATGGGCGTGCCCATATAATACCTTGGGCATGCCCATATGATACCTTGGGCGTGCCCAACTTCACTAAACTAGTAATGGGCACGCCCATTCATATCACTTAGTGCTGTCTTTAAATTTTCTAGATGAAATATTACTTGTTGTTCACACACAAGCTAAACGAAACAAAAGTATCTATGAATTATATACTTACCTGACTGACTTGACAACAAAAAAAAAAAGACTTATCAAAAAAAAAAAAAAGGACAGCTTGGATTCTAACATGTGCAAACAACCGCTACGAACCCAAAAAGGCATGAATTCTGAACGTAATATCATTGGCTTCATATTTTAGCAGATGCTTAATCACAGTCATATTTAATCTATCGAAGTACGTTATTTCTATTTAAACCCTCCCGATGTCGCAGACCTAATGCTATTGCAACTTCTCAAAAAAGTCGGCCAGTTCGTAACGCCCAGCTCCCGATCCTAACACGTGCAAACAACCGCTACGAACCCAAAAAGGAAATTCGTCGTCTTTTTCCTGCAAGTGTTCAACTCTTCAGCACAAGCAAAAGATAACATTTAAATGAACTACATCGCAATAATACAAAGTAATGAAAGCATAAAGAGACAAAACAAAGTAGTAAAAAGCTACCAAGACAATGTAGTAAAAAGATACCGTAAGAATACCAATTATTTAGCATAATTGTAGAAAGCATCTGCGACAGGATCATCTACATCTACCGTAGCGCTGGTTGAGCCCTTCGCACGGCGAGTCTTGTAGTCATAAGGATGGCCAGAGGGGATCTTCGCCGTGTAAACACGGCGGGCCGGCGGCGCCTGGCCAGAAACTCTAGCGTCTCTAACAACGGGCTGGGGCGCTAACAAAGGGTAGGTGTATCAGCGAAAATAGGGATAGAATTCAATACAAAACTCACGAGGTGATGGTGGTGGCATCCGGAAGTCGGCCAAACGGGTCCACATGAACTTCTCCTTCAATTTATTCACGGCTTCGAGTTTCTTCCAAGCTGCGTCTTTCTCACGCACGGTGGAGGCGGCGTTGCACTCGAGGGACCGGCGTTCGTAGAGGGCATCGAGGGCATCGCGGGTTTCTTGCCGAGTCTTGGGTCGCACGACGTAAGACATGCCAGCCGGCGCCAGCGTCATCGCGGGGACTGAGTGGCATGTTCAACACTCGCCGGTATTCCAACGTCAAAAAGGGAACGCACCGTTATGGAGCTCACAGCCGGTCGGGACGACTTCGCAAGCCATTGAACCTTCGGGGCAGTCGCACTATAAAAGAGTCAGCACCTCAGTAAACAGCAGGGAAATGAGAACTTGCCGGCGGTAGTTTGGTCGTGTCCTCCTCGCAATCGAATCGGGGATTCGACGCCGAGTACCGCCAGCACGCCTTACACTCGCGGTATATAACGTCCAGGTCGTGAGGGTCTTCGTCGCCGGGAGTATACCACCCGAAACCGAAGGAGGGGACGCAGAGGCCGCACCTCAAGCAAGGGGACCCGACATGGAGTTGGGAGGCTTCTCGTGTTTTCAGCTCCTCCAGCGTCAAAGCCATAGCCACCTTCGGGCGGTCGAGTTCGGTCAGGTTTATATCGAAGCGCGGCTTGGCCCGGTCCTCGGCGATGAGTTGGTTTAATTGGTCGACAAGGCTCCCGCGCGGGGGAAGCGCGGTAGGCGAAGGGGCGGGGCGGTCGTAAGGCTTGCGCGACGTGCGGGCCAAGGGGATGCGAGCAGATCGACCCATAGTAAAGCGGGGATGTGGGGGTAGGTCAGTGTACCTGTAAAGCGGAGTCAGTTAAATACCCAAGCGACGCAGTTTATGCCACCTACCCTCTCCATTATTCTCTCAAAACGGCCCACCAATCCACCGTCTTTTTTCCTCGTCTCCAAAAGGTAACCGCTGACCTCGTGGCCTCAGAATCTTACATTGTGTCTGACTTATGATTACATGGGGGTACGTACCACATATTCTTCGCTCTTATTTGCCACCCACTCCCCTACTTTGAAAGGTTGTTCTAATTATCAAGTAGTCCTATACACGCCTGTACTACCTGTATTTATTTAGCGTCTAATATATCACAGCCTACGTGGAGAACCAAGTATCGTCGTCCGTCCATGTCCCCCAATCGTCGTGAACATCGCCCGAGGCATAGTAATGTGCCCGCTCCTCCGCATACACCTGCCCTCGTTGGAATGCTTCGATATCTTCAATCGGGAGATCGTCGTCGTCCTCTTCTTCTGAAGACGAGTCGTCGTCGTCGTTGTATGCCTTGGTCGTCTTCGACACCACATCCTCGATGCGAACCGCCATCAACTCCTCCTCGCTCGGACCCCATGCTGGTAAACCTTCCGTCTTGAAAGGAATCGGCCGTATGGCTGCCTTCCACGTCGCACATAACTGTGTAAGATCTTGCTGCCGCAGCTTTAGTTGATGTACTACCCCCGCGTTGCCTATGCACGCCGTCAGGAAGGCTCAACCTTGCAATCAAATCATTACTCACCGTCCTCCGCTGCTACCGCTTTCGCCGACGTTACCGCATCCCACTCTTCCGACAACCACCACCGCAAAGCGCGACACTTGTGGAAGACCCGCGGCTCCTCCTCGAGGCATCGATCCAGCTCGAGCATGGCCTTGATTCCCGTACGGACCGCTTCGTCCTTAAGCCATAGCGGGGGCTCCTGGTCGTCGTACGCGTCGTCGAGGCCTACGTCCTGCCAAATCTCATCGTCTACGTCCAAACCCCAGATTGACTTCGGGTCGATCGGCTCTGGCGCTATCGCGTTCTTCGGGGCTTTCTTCCTTTTGATTAGGGATGCCATTTGGGCGCACAGCTTGTTGTAGTTGCGGACGAGTTCTTGTATTCCCGGGTCGCGACGCTTCACGGCATCTTCAATGTGCGTCTTCAATTTGGGATCTGGGGGAACGGCCGTCAGGTCCATCCAACGGGCACCGCGCTTGGGCTTACCTGTTGTCTTCTTCCGATGTACAAACTGGTCCACGCGCTCGAGTTCGAATTTACGGCTCCGCAGCTTCTCCCGGATGCGATACTTCAGTGCGCGCACGTTCATTCGACACCGGATGTACTCGCTCTTCAGGAGGTGCCTCAGCATCTGTTTGTCCGCCACACCAAGGGCTGCTTCCTTTGCACGAAGAGTTGCTTCGTGTTTGCGAAGCTTGGCCGTGGCGATCTGCAAGTCCTGGGTGGCAATCTCAATATCGGCGAGGTCGGCGGTGGGGTCCAAAATCGCCTCCTCGCAACCCCTCACCCGCGCCCGCAGAACCACCAAAACCTTCCGCAAGCGCAGCACCTCTTCAATTGCGATTTTCCCCGCATTTCGGGTGCGTTCTGAAGACGTGTCAGCACGTACGCGACATACAGGACGACGTGTATCATGACTTACTCGGAAGGGGTTTGGTCTGCGCCGCCAACTGCTTCTTATATTCCGCCCGGAGTAAAGTCATCGGCTGGGCGCACTCCTCCAACGCCTCCGTTGCCTCCCGCCGTTTTTCTTGAGTGTGAGCCCAGCGTCTCGCCAGCCATGCGCCTAAACGCCGGATACTCGCCCGCTGCAGGTGATGGATCTGCGAGTCCAATGTATATAACCGATGATGATACTTAGGAAAAAATTAATCCAAAGGCTCCGTTTAATCAAAAAGCGCTTACCCCGCACACCCGTAGATATCCGATGAGCTTGCTGATCGAGTGCCAAAAGCGCTCGCAGCCCTCGCCGTCCGACAATCCGAAAAACCTACGCCGCCGGGGGTGAAACAGCATCTGGCACACCCAGTGGTGCCCAAACGCGTGGAGGACGGACACCGCGAATTGTAGCCGTGCCAGCATCTCCGGGGGAGGAATCCCCAGAGCCGAGCCGAGCGCTCCAGCTGGCATGCGATGTCGTACAGGAACCCGACCACGAACCACCGCGGTAGATGGAGCAGGAACATGTATAGCAGCGCGTACATGTTAAACTGCTTCTCCCCCGCGGTCTTCATGTTCACGAGGAAGAGGAGGTGGTCGTGTCGGCAATTGAGTCCCATGAGCCCCGTGTCGTCGAAAACTGGTGCTGCTTTTCATCCGCTTCTCGTCTGCCGGCTGAATGATGCCTGGCAGTCGTCCAGGACCGACTGGGGACAGGCATTTCAGGATCTTCGATGTGATCTTCGTCTTCTTCATCTTCTTCGACCACCTGAGCCGCTTTCTCGCGTTACGAGCTGGTTTCGGGGTGGCCACAGAGTCGACAAAGGACTCCATTTTCTTGTGACCTCCTCCGGACAAAGACGGTGTGGGATGTCTGGGGAGGATCCGCCGCCCTTTGCCTTTGTTCCGTCTCTGTTGAACACGCTCGCCGACATGATCACAGCCAGATCATCTCGGGATCTTCCCATTTCCCCCCAAACAGCGGGCATCGACCGCAATAGTCCTGGACGACTTCGCTCTTCCGCTCGAAATGGTAATCGGACGACTGTCGGTCGGCGATGAAGTGCGATGAGAAGGAGATGGAGACGGGAAGCGGAAGGGATAATACGCGCCGGCTTAGTCGGAGAAGGAGGGACGCAGCGCGCGCCGCTTAGTCGGAGAAGCCGGGAGAGGAGTCTGGCGTGGTGTGGCTGCAGTGAAGATCTTCTTCGCTTCAAAGGAGACTGTGGACGGGCGAAGCACGGGTCGAGGAGAGCCTCCGTGCGTCTGGAAGGTCTGTGTGGTGCGCGCTGGATATGGCGTGTGGGGCAGTGGGCGCAATTTGAGGGAGCAAGTCCCTCGCCCACGAGATGATGCTGTCGATTTCTCGTGTTCTATGGGCATCGGTGTACCACTCAAGCCGTTCCCGAAACGTCGTCGCAGCGCGTCCTGGGTTTGATGTTAGCAAAAATAAAATAAAATACAAGTAACCACCCGTTAACCAGCTTGTAACCCATACTATCTAGGTACGTCTCCACGTCTTCGTTAGCGCGTATTATTGGTGGCATATTCAGGAACAGTGCCATGACGAACTCCACACTCGAAGGTCGATGCCAGGTGCTCCAACGCGCGCACGGGAAAAAACCCCGCCTCACAGCTGCGGGAGGCAGCGAGCACGGACAGACGCGATGTTAATTCGTCTAACACTATCCCCCAAGTTATACCTGCACAGTTGCGTGAAGACTTGACTACATCCAGCGTAGAACCTTATCTTCAAATGTTTCACCTTTTCCTTCCAGACAAAACCTCGCGGTCAGTGCACACCGAGTCGACGTGCTGTAGGGCTCCAGATCCGCAGTTGTCCGTTTCTGACGAGCTCGATGTAATTGGGATGAGGAGGGATATATTTTTACCAGCGCGTCGTTTATTCTCGCGTTTCCGAAGTGTCGGCTGTCGATTGCCTCGGCGCATCGGGTCCGATGGTCAAAATAAATTGGACCAAATCATAGGGTGTGTGTCGCTTCGGGAGCATTGTCGGCGCGGCGGTCTCGGCTGCCATCCTGGGACGTCCCCTGCAAATCCAACTTGTCCAGGAAGGGTGGCAAAACTCCCTGAGCCAACTCCGTCCATCGCTGAATACACGAGAGTCGGACCGTGAAATTTTTTGTCGTGTGCTAGTGGTGGGCCAGGCTCGCGATACGACGTAGGCGTTCATCTGTTGGTAGTTTAGCCGGAAACCTTACCATATTCTGAAAATAAAGTCAGTGTGCAGGAAATGAACTGGGTTTATAAACAATGCCGCTAACCCTCGCTTTGACCCCCAATTTGCCAAGTCAAACTTTAGCTGTGCGCCGCCCTCTGGACGCCTCTCCGCCCATACGCAGCGCACCGCCGCAACAACACCTCCGCAGGCCTATGGTAAGTCCCGCGTGTCGTGGTGCACGGACCTGAGCGCGCCGCCGCGCATACCTCTCCCTCTCATTTCGCTCGTTTCCTCTCTCATTTCACTCGTTTCCCCTCTCGTTGCCGTTCTACTAAGTCGCAAATGCCTTTTAATTACTATGTACCTCGATCTACACCAACGCCCCCAACGCCCGCGCCCGCCCTCCGTCCCAACCCATCCCACCATCGACCATGACGTCAAGAGCAAGAGGAAAGGCATCAAAACCAAACAAAGCGCCCAACTTGATGGTGCTAAGCGCATGAGATGCCGGCTTAGCGCCCATAAGCCCGGCCCCGCTCTAGACCATGATGGTCCAGAGCAAGAGGCAACAGACGCCCAACCAAACACAACGCTTACTTAACGGTGCTAAGACGCAGGATGCCGGTAAGCGCCCGGCGCTAAGACGCATCTCATGCCGTCTGAGCACCAATCAAGTTAGCGCTTTGTTTTGGCGTCTTTCGCTCTTGCTCTTAACTTTCATGAAGTCCGGCTCACTGTAAGTCGACGCGCTATCGTAGTTATAGTATAGCAATACAATAAATGCTGCGCGAATGGTGCCCGACGCCTGCCCGCCGCCTACGGCTTTAAATGAGAGAGAAAAAAAAAAACGCGCCAGTCGTGTGTGAAGGTCTCACACACGTCAGCGCCGCATTGTAGACTCGGCGCGCACCATTCGCGCAGAAACCTTCACGAAATTCGTACTGACCACATTTCAGATGTCTGTCGCCTCCCTCGACGTTACGGCTGACGAGGGTCAAGATCCCGCGATGAAATCTGTAAGTGCTTAGCTGCGGAAGTATCGTAGACTGACGCCGCCAGCTGTCGCCGACAGTCCGGGCAGCCCATTTCGAGACACGCAAGAAGACGACCGCCGCCTGCTTTCACTGTGCCAACAACTCCACGACGCGCGCGTCTCCCGCCCACCCCGAATTGACCGCCCATGCTGGGTCCGACCAGCTGTCACGTCGCCGAGTCCGCTGGCCAATACGAGCATCCCCCGATCGTTGGCTCGCGTGCCCCCACCCCCACGTACCAACCCGACACGCCGCCTCCGCTTTTCCTTCCCTGCAGCGACGACGAGACTGATAATGTGCGTATGATCCTACTTTGGATATACTTACGCTGACCCCGCTCTTCCAGGAGGCACCATTGTCTCGCAATGCAGCCGATGCCCCACCTGCGCACCCTCGCCCTCGTCCGCCGTCGCCGCCTCGCAAGCGCCGCCGTGTTCACGTATGTAAAATCCAGACTATATTGCGACGGTGCTAACACTGTACCCAGAAATCCACCAACAATGAAAAGATACTGGCGCACGTCAAGCGCTTTGTGGACTTGGAAGCGCAGAGACCGACGTGGAGGAGGAGGACGATGAGACGGACGCCGACATGGTCGCTTCATCGACGACGATCCCGTTGATGACACCGGTGCACCATCCCGAAGACGTACACCGGGAACGTTGGCGTCGTGTGCCGGAATCCCACCGCCGTCGACGGAGCAGCGCGAGATAGAGGCCCACGAGCTCGAGAACGAGGCCAACGCTACGAAGACATGGCGCGTCAAGCCCGTGTGTCTGATCCAGAGCTCGAAGCGAAGATCGGTCCCCGCAACCATCGCGCGACTCCCACATCCCGCAACTGTCCCATCTACCGACTCTCGGTCCCCACTCGAAGCGAGTACCTCCTGATCCACTTTCTCCTCCGCTGCAAAGGCCTTCGCAGCGCATTCACCCGGGTGATGGCTCGGGAGCGTCTACGTGGAAACCGTCGACTTGTTTTCCCTCCGCAAGCTTTAACGAAGTACCCTGGCGATATATTTTTCAAAACCAGTCTCCAATCGAGTTGACGCCGGAGAGCGAGTCCCTGCTCTTCATTTCCTTCCTTCCAATCCCCGTCGGCCGCTGGCGCGCGTCATCGCAGGCACCCAGCTTTACAAGAACGACATTGTATTCGTTATGGACGATTCCGAGTACCTAGCAATCCCTCGCGTGCCATATGCGAAAGTCCTCGACACCCACTCTGCCCCTGATCCTAATTATTCGATCCAGCTCGATTTCAGACTGTGCACCCCGCGACCAACTCGTCAAGCGCAACATGTTCTGGCTGTGGGCAAAGAACGACGATTTCAAAGTGGCTTGAACACGGCGTGGAACCATCGTACACCACGCTCGAGAATGCCGTCCCGATGACCGTCAGCGCGCGTTGTTCGCGCAAAGCGTCATCGCGCTCTCCAGGCGACCCCCTTCACCGGTCGATGCTGCGCCTGCAAGAAGGGGATCTTGTGTCGTCGTCGCGGAGAACATACAGGAGACGGGTTCATCGTGTTTTAGCCGAGATGAAGCAAAAGGACGCACAAACAAAACGCACCGGCTGGTGCGCTCGCCGCCGTTTTAGAACGCTACAACGGCACCGACGCGATTTCTAAAAAGTCACTCGAGTCTAAAGAGAATCCCTGCTTCGCCGTCGCCATCCAATGCCTCGCCTCCACATCCTCTCCACTCCCCGCCCGCTTTCCATTGACGATCGAGTTGCCGTCGTCGCCGGAGCTGCTCGAGTTCCTCCGGACGAGTCGAATCTATCGCGATGACGTGTGTGACTATATCGGTGTTGGCGCCGAGCCTTGCCAAGTCGAGATGAGACATTGCGACGCGACTTCCGCGTTTGCGACGTGGTCGAGATAATCCGAGCCCGAAGCAAGGAACGCGGTTTCGTGGTCGAGTGCACACCGTGGATTCGTCGTGTTTTATCCCGTAAGCAGATTGTCACATTGTCGACCGCGCGCGCTTTTATCTAACTTCGGTCTCACAGTGCACATTCCCCGCATGTTCAATGCATGTCCGACGGTTACAGCTTCAACCGGGAGGCCATTCAGCGGTTGTATCATATTTCCACCTCCTCGATGCTGAACTCACATTCCCACAGCATACTATTTATGAAGATCCCACCCACCTGGAGCAGATACTCCAGTGAGTGGATAGTTGTTCGTTTCTCTTCTCTACATCAGTCTAATCATTCGATTTTATTTAGTTTGCCGTCGCCAACTCCAACCTCAAATTTATTCCCATCGACGCCCAAGGATTTGTGGCCAAACCGCCTGCAGAGTTCTATGCATCCCAACGATGCAAACGGCGGCCAAAATCGTGCCTTGTACGATGAGCTCCACACGAAATGGGAGCTCGACAGGATGCACACCGGCAAATGGTTCGAGGGAATGTTCGTCCAGGTTGGAGGCAAGCACCCGCGCAAGGGTATATTTGGGTGGTAAAGGGGTTTCGACTCCATGCCCTACCTTCGCAACGGAAGACGCGGGGCCAACTTCCCGACATCACTCTGCGAATCCAGCAAGATGCTTCGCTGGCAGAGTTTGACGCAAAACTTAACCAGCTGTGGGACCGATAGTATGTTGTCTTCTTTTGAGCAAGGTCTGTTTCATTAACCAATCCCACCAGCACCAACCTTCCTCTACAACAAGCGCTCTACTTCAGGAAGCTCGGGCCCATCAACCTATGGAAAAGGCGGAACCAGTCGCGGAACCGGTCGTCGAGCCAGTAAGCTGGCCCGAGTCTGCGTGGTACCCGAGCCCGCCCCCACCAAATTTGGCTTTGCGTCTTTATGGTAAGTTGAGGTCCTTCAAAATCAACGAACGAGACTTATTGTCACAAACAGGGGAGACGAATGGAGGGTGGTTGCTGCAGCCCGAGTTTGTCAACAAACCATCGACGTGAAGGTCGTGGACGTCAAGGCGTGCCTGAACACGCACTTGAGGAAAATCAACACGAAACCTTCGCGGCCGAAGGGAAGGTTGGCTATCTCTCGCCTTTCCCGGTCCCCGTCAATGAAACCAAACTCAATCGCGACAACCTCGAAGTTCGCCTGGAGCCGATGTCCCACCCGACGATGATCCCGCCGGGCGCCATCAGGCCCCATCGACGGACGGTGCCCGACCCAACGAGGGTCTAGACCAGTGTATAAGCGCAGCGGTGGGGCGCGTCATCATTATCGGGCCCGACGTGTACGGCAGCCGACAACGTGTCGGTCAATATGCGGAAACAATACCCGCTTCCATCCAGCACGGAAGTCCGGTGGTAGAGGTCAGGTTTCCCTTGGAAAGCGGTGGGAGACCTCCGAATGGGACCTACCACCTCGATGTCTCTGCCGCTCACGCAACGTCGCGCTCGACGCGTGGAATATTCCGCCACGGATTTCGACGCGCCTTTCGACCCGGTTTGGGCCCAGGAGGGTTGGACGAAGTCAGCGAAGACGACGAAAGGGAAGTAACCGGGACATTTTTTTTTTTTTCATATCTACAATACAACGCAAGCAACGCAACGGACCCCAAACACTATCTACGATTTGTATGGTAAAATGAATATAGGTAGAACGTGAAACAATAATTGGTAGGGGGTAAGGTACTGCAAAATTCGAAGACGCAAATCTCAAAGCGCCCTTCCCAATTTGGGGTGTTAGTGGCGGGCAAAAATGAAACAATGAAAACGGTGAGTGATCGCTGACTACGTTAAGAACCTACACTGACGAACTCAACCAGTCTTTAGGAACCTCACCATCGGTACAAGTTTTTTATTTTATTTTCCTTCGCAGCAAGTCCGACTCCGAAAACAATGACCGACGCCACGAACGGTCGAGTCTTATGGTCCGCACCAAGCCCCCGTCAGTCGTGCCGCCCATGCCACCGACCGCCAAAGCAAAGGTAAGTTCTTGTCGCTATTCCGTTGGATTGAATGATTAATACACGACGCAGACCGCCAAAGAGACGCTTGACGCGGCTGCTAAGCCTACGAAAACCAGAGCAAAAACCAAGGCAAGTTTTTTCTTATGAAGCGACTTGACTTGAGCTTATTTCCGTGCTCAGCCCCCCACCAAAGTTGCGGCAGCGCCAGGTCCAGTGAAATCGGACGCCATGAAGGTATGTCAGCTTTCTCCAGAACTGGCACATACTTATGGCGCTCAGGCCGCGACTGCAGACGCGGCCATGCGGCGGCGCCAATCGAGCCCGAACGCCCGCGTCTGGTTCATAGAATGTTGTGGAAGTGCGCCCGGTGTCCCAAGTGTGGGGACGCCTGACAGAGTCCTGCCAAAGCTCGACGCCCCGCCACAGCCCGACGCTGGTGGCACCAATGACCCAGACATGGTGCCTGACCCGAGGACAATGCTTGACGCCCCCGCCACCCACGACCCGGACGACGAGCTCTTTAACGCCGACGTCGAGGACGAGATCCTTGACGGCCCCGCCACCACCGGACGACGAGTTCTTTAACGCCGATGACCCGGACATCGAGGACGAGATCCTTGATGCCCCTGACATCCACGACCAGGACGAGAGTTCGCGGACGTCGAGGACGACTTTGAGGACAGGATCCGCCTCCGCGACTACCCCCCCCTCGTGGTCTCTTTCACACCCCCGCCGACGACCCAGCCGTCGAGGATGAGGATCTCCACTACTCTCCACGCACTCGCAACTCGCCAACGCCTCGTCCTCGTGGCCCGGCCTTTGAAGGGCTGGAAACCCCGGCGCGGGACGACAGCACGCCTCCTCCACCGCGATGGTCAGATTCGCCGAGATCCAAAGGATTACCGAGTCGAGGAGAAAGCGTATCCACCAACGAGCGGATTACCAGGATTTGCGCTGAATTCACAAGGCCATATCCGCGCAATTTACGCGCCGAAGGAACGGGTGGGACGACGACAGCGGTAGCGGGAGTGGCGACTGTAGCGACAATTTTTCGGAGACCGAGGTGGCGGAGAGGGCGAAAGAGGCCTGCCTCAAGAGACCGACAGAACGTACAAACGCAGGAAGAGGCCGATGCGGAGGATGAAGATGCGTTTTTCGAGGAGGCGGAGCGAACCAGCGACGAGGAGGGGGAAAGAAAAAGAAGAAAACAAGCGGGAAACCGAAGAAGAGAGCAGTGACAAAGGGAAAGGAAGGGAAGGCGTGGATACGGGGGCCGAGAGCGATAGCGCGACCGCGCCAGCGGCTCGTCCAGCGCGGAAGAGGAAGTCTAAGAAACGTTCAGCCGGGGTGCGCGGTGTGGAGGTGCCGCTGGGCAGCGACTTCGACGTAGATTCGGAGGGAGAGGGTGAGATCTCGGGGGGCTACACACGCGGTCCCATTCCCGCGGCCTGCAAGAAGGAGGCACTTCAGGCGAGGGAGGACTACAATGAGCGGCTCGAAGAAATTGCCAAGAATTACAATCGGCCGATGCGCACGATACAGGAGTTGGTGGGCGAGGTCACTCGTGTACCGCGCAAGAAGATGATGTGGAACATGTATCAGCAATGGTACGCGCGACACGGGAGCAAGACAAAGCCGGATGGGAGTGAGTTCTTAGTCTGTATACCAGTTTGCGACGTTCATACTGATTCACAACGTATTCTAGTGACAGCGGGGGACTGGAACAAGATTGTCAAGGGCGAGTTCGACGCCAGCATCAACGAGATGGCTCCCGAGGACCGCGACGACCCCGAGGCGATCCAGACGCACTTCGCAGATATCGCCGAATGGCATTTGAAGGCCATGACGACCGAACTCACCCACCTGAAGACGCAAGGGAAGCTAGTGCTCCCGGTGGCCAAGTATATTCGGACGTTAACAACCCTGGTATGTCGTTGTCGATTGCACCAAACGTCACTGACTTGGGTGTGCGTATCAGGCTACGAAGGCGTTCGATGATCTCGGTATCCACGTCTTTGGGTTCGCCATCGACGACGACGGGCAGGCGAGCATGATGTGGGGAGGATCGCCACAGTACGGGGAGCTCAGAACAAGGTGGGACACGAGCATCACCGCTCAGTTAAAGGATTATGAGGCGATGTTTCGGTAAGTGACTTTGGTTATGCTTATGTGGAAGAAGGAAACTGACGTGCGGCGCGACAGTCTGCTCAGGATGGAGGCCCGCGGCGAAGAACCGAAAGCAGTCGCCCCAAAGAATGGAGAATTAAGACAACGCGCCGGGGAAAGAGAACGAGAGTACGAGCGACGCCTGTTCACTGAGGCTCTGCGACTCGACCTCCGTGAGTTCTTTCCCTGCATTTGATTGGCTGTTTACTAAAGAAACTTAGAAGAAGCGTCCAGCATCGCCGACTCGTCCAAACCGCTGAAGATGGAATGGGATCTGTCGTTCCTCGGCTGGAAACACCAGGTCCGCCTCATTAACTGGCCAACGTCCATGTCAGCGAAGAAGCTCCAGCCCTGCGTGGGCTTTAAACCCAATGCCGACACCCTACGAACGATAATACCGCTGCTGAAGAAAAGACACCTTCCGCAACCGGAGCCCGAGCCCGAGTGCGACGACGAAGAAGACAAGGAAGAGAATGAAGAGTGGATGGCATGGGTGCGCGCCTGTGAGGAGGATGAGAAGGATGCGGACTTGGCGCCGCGGATTGAAAGCTGGACCGAAAGTAAGAAATGGTCTATGTACTTAACTGGGCCAACTAATGATTCGCCTTGTTTATATCAGGTGAGAAAGAGCTGTCTGTGGAAGAACAAGGCGAGCTCGCGGTCTTAATTACGACAGACGGAACGGAGCTCCAGCACGTCAGCGACGGGAAGCGGTACAAGACATATCTGGAGGGGGTGAAGAAGAAGGATGCGGAGGGAAAAGGAAAGGGAAAGGGGTCGCGCAAGCGCAGGAGGGACCCGGAGGGGGCGCCCCGGAATACCGTCGGCGAGGACGCTGATGCCTCCGACGCCGAGGCTTCGACGACGGCGGGCGCCATGAATCGTCATGCCGCCGCCCCCGCACCCGCCCGCCCCCGACGCTGCGACGACGGTGGGGGCCGTGAATCGTCATACCGCCGCCCCCACCCGCCCGGCCCCGCGCTGCTAACGCCTCCGACGCCGACGCGGCGACGACGACGGGGACCGTAAATCGTCATACCGCCGCCTCCGCACGCGCCCGCCCCCACGCCGCGACTTCTCGCCCTAAAGCTGGTCCCGCCTTGGACTTGTCGCACGATCTTCAGCCCCCTTTCAACCCTTTCGCCCCTGTCAGTCGCCCCAAACCTCGCCCACTCTACGCCATGAAGAGCACTTACCAGATGGGGCGCGCAGGAGGAGCTGCTGTCGCCAGTTCATCGAAACTCCAATTGGAGGATTCGTCGTTGGGGAATCGTGTTGCGACGTGGGAAGAGGGCTACGAGCGGGACAACCAGCAATATACGGAGGAGCTTGGAGGGATGGAGGAGCTGACGCCGCCTGCGAAGCGTCGGAGGGTGGAGGCCGACTTCGACACCCGAAACCAGCAAGGGATACTCCCGGATCCGCGCAAACGAAAGCGAGAAGAGTTGGAGTTGGAGAAGGAGCGTCCGAAGGAGGGTCCGACTTCCCTGCTGGGGGAGTGGTTTTGCGGGACGCCAACGGGGAGCTTCGCCGCTCCGCCCCTGCGGGCCTGCCGACGGTACGTCAGTCACGGACGACATGTCACCAGCAGACGTACTGCGAATCTGCTGGCCATTGATGCCTGGAAACGTGTGCGGGGGTGAATCGGTGTGTCGGTATTCAGCAGACGGCAAGATCAGCCAAAATTTCTACGCGCGCGTTGGAGAGCGAGAGGCCCAGGCGACACTCCTGCGGAGCTGGACGAAGGGACGGCGGCCTTGGAGGTTCGGGTGGGTGCGAAGTGGGTGCGCTCAAATAAAGAAACGATCCCCGTAGTCACGAACAGGCATGTCAGGTACCACGAGGCGATTTACGCAGATTTCTTTAGTTCGCTGTAGTTTTTTATGTAGTTTTTTGACGTATATGTATTTGTATGATTTGCAGTAGTAGATGGACGGTCAACGGTGGCACCCAAAGCGGAAACAATGGCATTGAGTGAATGCCACCACAAATATTTTTAAAAGGCGAGTCCGTAAAAAGTTTCCCCCACACCTTTACTCACGCCATAATGCCACCAACCCGCACCAAACCTCTACCCCGCGCGTCTGCGGCGTTCCTTCCGCCATATGTCGTCCCTGAGGTCCCCGGCGAGCGACCCAACGCTGACTCGCTACGGGATATGATCTATGAGAACTCGGAGGGTAGGCGTATACAGCTCAACGCGGATTTGTGCAACGCCCATGCAGCCGCAGGTGCGTTTTGAAGTGGTGGCTTGTGATGCTGTTGAGCTGATAATAGACTTTAGCTGCTGCACCCCACGACAAACGAGCGGCAGTGGTATATAAGCATGCACGTACGTTGGGTGTATCATTGATTTACCAGGCTGACGGTAAGATTTTTAGGGGACGACTACGAAGACGAATTCGGGAAATTCGTACCAGACAAGGAGATCCCCGAGTACCTTGCCAGGATGACCCGGCGCGAAGAACATATACATGATTTGAGGGATGCCACAGGTGCGTGTTTACCTCGCGTGTACGCCACGTCTCTAATGCCGAGTCAGCCGACTTCACTGTCTTCAGTAACCGCGCCCCGTTCCAAGCGTATTTCGACGCCACAGACAAGTACTTGGCGGAGTTCGGCGTCGAGTTCAAGATTAACGACTTCTGGGACGACCTCCTCGACAAACGGCGCAAGCAGTTGGCGGTTCTGAAGATGCTGGACCACGTCTGCGGCAATGATAATGAGCGGTGGGGTAAAATCGTAGGTCGCCAGGCGTGCCACATAACGGTCCAGAATCCTTTCAAAGGGACGGACCTGCGTCGAGCCGAGTTTGATGCATTTTGTACGTGGTTTTATTTTATTTTAATAATGTCGCGCTGACTATGCATTTCCAGTGCGCGAACGTTTTGCATTGTTTCTGGACGAGAAGAACCTAGATATTGGCCTGACGATAGACAAGCCCAAGTTCAAGTTCAGCATACCCAATAAATGGTACGAAAACCCTCTCGACGAACGTTGCTTAGAGGTATTTTGCCAGCGTAAGTTTTTTGGTTTGCATACTGTTTTATAGGGCTCATGATGCTGCAGATGAGATTTGGCGCGCTGAGATCAAGGCAGCCGTTGCGGAGGCGCGGATCCGTTCACTGACACGGGCGTCAGGAGCCACAGTCCCGGCTGCTTCATTCTATGCCCGAGTTTAATTGTGTATGCATGACTATATGTATGACTACTGTACTTGATATTTTGTTGTGGCCAAGAATGAATATATGAACCATGCATTCTGTAGGACCCAACCGTGAAATGTTAAGCACTTAGCACTGAAAAAAATGAAGAATTTCCTTTTTGGGTTCGTAGCGGTTGTTTGCACGTGTTAGGATCGGGAGCTGGCCTTTAACAACTCAGCGGCTTTTTGGAGAAGTGGTAATAGCTTTAGGTCTGCGACATCGGGAGGTGTTTAAATAGAAATAATGTACTTCGATAGATTAAATATGACTGAGATTAAGTATCTTGCTAAAATATGAAGCCAATGATATTACGTTCAGAATTCATGCCTTTTTGGGTTCGTAGTGGTTGTTTGCACATGTTAGAATCCAAGCCTGTCCTTTTTTTTTTTTGTCAAGTCTTTTTTGTTGTTGTCAAGTCAGGTAAGTATATCATACTTTTGTTTCGTTTAGCTTGTGTCATGTCAATATTTTATCTAGAAAAATTTAAAGACAGCAATAAGAATAAGTGATATGAATGGGCGTGCCCATTACTAGTTTAGTGAAGTTGGGCATGCCCAAGGTATTATATGGGCACGCCCATGATTACCTATGGGCATGCCCACTGTATAATTGGGCGCCCACCGTATATTTGGGCACGCCCATGGGTGCCTGGTGGGCATGCCCACAGTATGGTGGGCGTGCCCAGTGTTTGCTGTGGGCGGGCCCATGATTCCATATGGGGCTGCCCAAAGGGAGAATGGGCACACCCACATAGTAGATTGGGCATGCCCAAAGAATATTTTTTGTTGCCGTATCGAGTTCTCGATTAGTATATTAATAACAAACAAAACTTAATGAATATCTCATGAGCATCTCAGTATATATATATACATTTTCAACAACAATGAAAAGGTGGAATGTTATGGCGAGACTTGGGTTTTTGGATCTGGCGAGATGAACAGATGCAATATGGAAATATAACTATGAAAGCAAAAAGATGCAAATCATGGTTTGCTACACCTGAAAATAGCAAAAAGGGCCATTCTGGCTCCCACTCCGCAGAGCTGTTGAAGCTTGCTGAACAAACACCATCCAGTATCCATGAACACGCAGGACCAATTCATCCATGAAAATGTAGCCAACGGGTGAATTTTTCTCCCGCTGCGCGGTGCTAGGCCTGCGCTGCAGGAACATTTGATTTACCCTTTTTTGAGCAGGCTTAGCAATAGCCAGCCTGTATACACAAAAACGTAGCCAACAGCGGTGAAAAGGGCAAATTTTTCTGCCGCTGCGCGGGGCTGGAGCAGCAGCAATTAGTGGGCCCGCCCAACCAGGACCCAGAAACCAGTGTGACACGTGACTTTTGAGGGCCCGCCCAGCGCAGGAAGAACCCTGGTTTGGGCCCACCCAGCAGTGTAAAAGGCTGAAATCATGGGCACACCCACATTTAGAAGCCTGTGGGCACTCCCTACAATCTGGGACCCTTTTGGGGTATTTATTCTGGTTTGCATATATACCCCAAGAGGTACCACTTGGGGGCTGCCCGAAGTGAGATGAAGCGGTGGAAGTGAAGACCGAGCCGGTCTTGCTGGCCCTTCCGCCGCCCACCGTGGAATTGACCAACAAGCAGATGACGGAGTTGAGGATCACCACGCGCAAGAACGACGCGGGTAAAGAGGTGATCGAGATCCTCGACTCGGACAATGAAATGCCGGCTGTGGAGGAAGGGAAAGAGAAGGAACCGGATGAGGAGCCGGAAACGGAGCCGGACACCAAGGATGGAGATGAAAAGGCGCCGGACTCGTAATTTGTATAATCGATATCTTTCTTGGAATTTTTTAGTAATTGTATAATGTATATAGAATGCGAAACAAAACCGGCCGAGTCTGGATGACTCTAATAGTATGAATCTGGAGTGAGATTAATGATCCGGACCGGGTTTGTTCGGATATCGTCGGTGGAAATTTTCGACGTGTTCGGGCGCATCAATGTCGTCAGCGCTAACCCAGCTAAACTGTTCGTCTGTATTCTCGTAACCGGTCCATTCGACGTAGTACCGGAGCTTCGTCCGGAAGCGCTGGTCGAACTTCGAGTCAGCAATCTGCTTGATCTCGAAATGTTCGTCACCATCGATGATTTCCACTGCAGCCGGAGGCGTTCCTCGCGACCGGCGAATGGATTCGGAAAATGAGGTTCAAGTTGAGAGACATGGAAAACCGGGTGAACTTGGGAAAGCGATTTTGGTAAGCGCACCTGATAGGATGCGGCAGATGGCTTCCCTATGACTTTGTACAGTCCGATGAAGGTCTCGGTAAACTTCTTCGTTGGCCGAGTAGTGCTGATGTACTTGGTCGTAACAAAGACCTGATCGCCAACCAAGATTTCCGGATCCGGAGCCCAGACCCGGTCAGCCGTCTCCTTGTACCAGTCACGTGCAAAAGCGATCTGGTCACGAAGGAACTGATGGAGATCATTTAGGTCAACAGCGAAGTCTTTAGCGTATGTGTTGGCGACATCACGTTCCGGATGGACCGTAATTGCCGGATTGTACCCTTTGTTCGCAAAGAATGGCAAAATACCGGTCGATGCTTCGGAGCGTTATTGAGAGCGAACTCGGCCAAAGGCAAGAGCTTGTTCCAGTCGTCCTGTTGATACGAGCAAAAGATCCGGAGGTACTGCTTGACAGTCTGGTTCATGCGTTCGGTCTGACCATCCGCGGACGGATGATATCCAGACGTATAGTGCATTTCCATACTGAGGAGTTCGGCCAAGGACCGGAAGAATGCTGAGATGAATTCCGTACCCGGTCGCATGTGACATGACTGGAACACCATGTTTCGAAAAGACGTGAAGGAGGAAGAGCCAGGTGAGACCGGCCGATGTAATATGAACGTCACAGGGAATAAGAATGACCTGCTTGGAAGAACGATCACAAATGACGAGGATGCAATCAAACTCGCTGGAAAGAGGAAGTTGTTCGATGAAGTCCATGGATATCGAATGCCAAGGACGAAGTGGAATCGGAAGAGGCCTCAGCAGACCGTAAGGCCGATGCCGAGGTGCCTTGTTGCGCTTGCAGATGATACATGACTTGCAGTACTTCCGGACGAACGTC
Organism: Mycena leptocephala; assembly: GCA_029378395.1. Taxonomy (NCBI): domain Eukaryota; kingdom Fungi; phylum Basidiomycota; class Agaricomycetes; order Agaricales; family Mycenaceae; genus Mycena; species Mycena leptocephala. The sequence goes on from JARJLF010002879.1 coordinate 19,022, forward strand.
CGGAGTTCCGGCCATGTATACTCTCGTCGGACGAGGGCTAGGGTGCGGTTCTGCCCGAAGTGACTGGACAGTATGTGATCATGCATATGTTGAAGAACACGTACTCACAATGCTTCCGGTGCATCACCGGTAACAATAGGAACCCAAATGCGCTCGTCGTACCGGAGCATACCGGAAGAGTCGATAGTCCAGCGCGAAGGTTGACCGGATGAAGCGGCAGTAGTGGCGGCTACCCAGCCGGATTGTCGGTAATGTGTGACTTGATGTCGGTGTGAAGCTGCTCAACATCCATAACGACGGTGGCATGAAGAACGATTTCCTCGAGAAGAGAGGCTCGGAGTGACGCGGAAAGTTGATCTTGGGTAAAAATCGGCCGAAAATTTTGAGGATTCAACCGACCATAGGTCCTATCCCCTCTTTAGGGTAGACGTCCCATCGTCTAGTCAACGCGTCAGGTTTACCACTGAGCTTACCCGGTCGGAACCGGATGACCATATTAAAATGGCAGAGGAACTCGGACCACCGGACTTGGCGACGGGTAAGTACCTTAGTCGTCGCGAAGTATTCCAGGTTCTTGTGGTCCGTGACAACGTCGACCGGTAAGGCAGATCCTTCGAGGTAGTGACGCCATTGAGTGAAGGCATCGAAGATCGCCAAGAGTTCCTTGTCGTGCGTGTCGTAGTTGAGTTCCGATGGCCCGAGGGACCGGGACCAGAACGCAACTGGATGGATTTCACCATCGTCGCCAATAATTGAGAGGATCAAGGCAATGGCGTAGTCGGAAGCGTCGGTTTCGACTGTAATCTGCCGACCGGGACCCAGTGGTGTAGAACTGGGGCTTCCGTAAATGCTCGCTTGAGCGTGTCAAAGGCCATTTGACATTCGGCCGACCATACCCACCGGACGTTCGACCGGGTGAGCCGGGTGAGTGGAATGGTGATATCTGAATAATTCGATATGAACCGGCGATAAAAGTTACAGAAACCAAGGAAAGATTGAATGTCTTTAACTTTCCGAGGTAAAGGCCAGTCCACGACAGCTGCAATCTTCTCCGGAGACATCCGGAAGCCATCCGGCAAAAGGATGTAGCCAAGATATTCGCATGTGGTGATACTGAATTCGGATTTTGGAAGTTTGCAGTAAAGGCCAGCCTCACGCAACCGGCGGAGTACTTCACGAACATGAGCCGTGTGATGGGCCGGATCGTCAGAGTACACGAGGATATCATCCAAGTATACGATGACGTTCATGTCCAATAAATCGGCGAAGATGGTGTTCAAGAAGCGCTGAAAAGCGGCTGGCGCGTTAGTGAGGCCTTCCAGTACAACCCGGAACTGATAGGAGCCATAGCGAGTGCGAAAAGCAGTTTTCGGTTCGTCACCAGGAGCGATCCAGAGGAGATGATAGGCATGTCGGAGATCGAGTTTGGTGTATATGTGTGCCTTTCCAGGCGCGTCGAGGAGCACCTGGAAATACCACATATCGCCTCATATTAGAGGCTACCTGTGTATCATCTGCAACCTCTAGTATGAGGTGATTTTAGCCTTCCATGGAAGCTCCATACTGGCCTGTTTCCATCCATTCCACCGACCACCAATTTGTGAGCGAAATTTTGTGACCCGGTAAAATTCCACGACTTCCACCAACCAGGGTCAGTAAATTTTGTAACCCGGGAAAATTCCACGACTTCCACCAACTGGGGTCAGTAAATTTTGTGACCCAGGAAAATTCCACGACTTCCACCAACTGGGGTCAGTAAATTTTGTGACCCGCTGAAATTCCACGGCTTCCACCAACTGGGGTCAGTACATTCTGTGACGGTTAAAATTCCACGGCTTCCATCAGGTCCATGTCACACCCTCTGTGACTTCCATGACTTCCATTCACCGTGCATGTTGAGGTGGCTTCCATGGCCTCCACTGAACCATTAATTACCATTATCCCTTACATATCTCCACCACTTCCATGCAATCTAATGACACAGCAAGAAACAAATTCATTTTGTAGACTACAGTCAGGCAACGATGTAGTATGATGTCCATGTAGATATGCGTAGCAAATAAAAACATGCCAGCGAGCATTGTGTATGTATCACCAAGAAAAAAACGGCCCCAGCAGTCACATAGACAATGACAGCATGGGGCGAGGAGCGAGGAGCGCAGGGCGGGACAGCGTTGAAGGGGAGATGGAGCGTGCTCAATCCGACAAGATATCGGCGCCCGGCTCCGCATCGTAGTCGACTTCGATTGTTTCTTCATAGTCGGAATCGTCATTGACGGCGGAGATCTTGCGTGGCGCTGGAGTTGCCTTTGCCTTCCCCTTGCCCTTGTTTGGCTTGGAGGGGCCGGCTACCCCTGCAGCCGCAATCATCTGTGCCTTCGACGCCTCACTCTCCCGCAACACGAGCATCGTCTTGAGTTTGTTCTGGAAGAAGGAGCGGGAGGAGGTCGAGATGTTGGGTTTCTCCAGGTACGCAGCAATGGACTCAGGGTCCATGTTCGGTGTCGCCGGTGAACCTTCTTCATCGCTGCTGCTGTCGGAGATGGTGGGCTTGCTCTTTGGCTTTGGACGGGGGCGGGGAGTGGGGCGTTTGGGGGGGTCATCCTCCTCGTCGCTTTCATCCTGTGCCTCCATGCGGCGCAGTGCAAACACAACCTTCTTCTTCTTCTTCGGCTTGTCCGCGTCCCCTTCCGCCGCTTCCACCGCCTTGCGCTTGCCACCTGTGTCCACCTTCCTCCTCCGTGTCTCCGCCTTCGTCTGCCCTCACCTTCCTCTTTGCCTCCTTCTTCTTCCGCTTCTCCTCCTTCTTCTTGTCCCTCTTCTCCTGCCTCTTCCGCTCCTTCTCCGTTCCACCATCTCCACCACTCCCACTCGCCTTCGGGGCCTGCTCCTTTCCACCGCCTCCACCAGTCGACCTCTTCTTCTTTGGCGGCTCGTCTCCACCATCTCCACCGTCTCCACGATCTCCACCCTCCGCTGCGGCCTTGTCGTTCTCCTCACGCTTCCGCTTCTTCTCCGCCCGCTTCACGGCAGCTGCTGCTGCAAGCTCCTTGGCCTCTTCCGCCTTCACCACCTCCCGCTTTGGCTTCCACATCGTCTCGTAGTTATTCTTCTTCTTGGGGTATTCCTTGAGGGCCGCCTTGTGGTCCTCGGGGACATATCTGCCCAGTGACAGGCTTGCACTTGAGACGGGTCCAGAGCTCATCCAGCACGGCGGCTCCACCTGTCCCAATGGTCAACGGCGCTTCAAACGGAGTACCCACAGGCCATCCGACAAGCTCAACCTCCATCCCAGCCTGGATGACCTTGCGGTATTCCTTGTAGTTCATGGTCTGGCCAACAGACCCGAACATTGCATCTGTAATTGTGTTAATGAACAAGTCCAGAACAAAGTGAAGAAAAAAGAGAAGGGCAGACGCACTGAGCCCAGCTCTGATCATCTCAACTACTTCGCCCCGCCTTCCCTGGCTCTTCGCTGGCTTCACATCCTCCTCTGCTGTCGCCCAGTGTTCATATTTGAGGGGGAGCAAGTCGATCGGCATCTTGAGTACTTCCAGGACGAATTTGCAGTTTGCTGGCGTGCCCAGGATTTGGGGGCGGATGCTGTTGTTGACGTGGCCCTTTGTAATGACGATGAATCCACAAGCGCCAGTCCGCTTCTCCAAAAGGACCAACTACAGTGAAAAAACGCAGGTCAGCTTCCACGCGTTCCATGTCCATGGCTTCCACTTACCTCCTGATGAAGCCTTTCCCCCGTTGTCGTCGCATCGGCAGCACAGGCGGCATTACTCTGCCGTGTTCCCGCTTCCTTCGCTTCCTTGTACGCCAAATAATCAATCTTGAGCTGTACAAGCTCGTCGGCAGACCATGCATCTGCTGCCTCCTGCTTTACGTACTCTCTCACTTGATCTAGTGAGAGGCGCTCCCCAGCGGGCTTATCTACAAACTATGTTAGCATGAATGCCAGACAGATGAATGGAGACTTACCTTTGTTGAGCTCTTCCGCCCGTCGCCAGACCTTGGCATTAAACTCATGATACCCCTCTGGGGCTTTAGCCTGCTAGCGGTGTGATAAGGACCGCGGTGCCGCTATGAGAATATGTTTTATCAAATAGACAGCCCTTTCGGCCTCTAGGGTTAATCAACGTTGGAGGATAGTGGGGATGTAGGATTGGGACGTGTGCGTTGTCCGAATGAGGGTGTTTGCACGGGGTCGCACGAGGCGTCCGTTCCGTAGTTTCGTGTTGGGGGTACCTGCTGTTAGCTGTAAACGGGTGTGGGGGTAATAGTTACCTGTCCTAGGTCACAAGCTCGAACGAACGACGCATTGTTTCCTGTAAAATCCGATGCCTATGCTGCAATCCTTCCCTCGTGTTTCCCCAATGTTCCCAACGAAGGTGGAAGGCTTAATACAACGTTTTACAGTTATAAAGCAAGTGACAGCAACGCCGGCTGGTGCTGGTCAGTCGAACGTATGGGACGTCCGGTCGTGACACTGGGTGGCAGATGGCGATTTAAACCAATATGGCTTTGCCCAGGCCGACTTCTACAAAGCGTGAAGCTTGCGAAGTTGGTGATCCTATTACGGGGAAGCCCGATGATATGACTTGGGGTCCGATGAGTTGGGACCTTGCGAAAGGAGGTGTGAGAGTGAAATGCCCTGCTAGAGGCAAGTGAGGATGTGGTCAACTCGGTGTGAGCGAGGCTTAGTTGCACAGGTGGGGGTACAGGTGGTGGGGGAGAACTAAGCTCCGAAAATTGACTGACTACAACGCTCTTTTCCGCTACCCTTTTATACCTTTTCGCCTCTCGACCGTCCCCTTGATGCCCACTCGTTCGGTTCCATCACCTTTCACGTTTGAGGGTGCTTGCACAGGAACGTACGTAGGGCGCGTTCAGTATTTGGGCCATGGGCGAGGCTTACGTTCGGATTTTGGGGTTCGTTTCCATGAACGGACGGAGTATACAACGCAAATCGGTTCGGACGCAGGACCCGTTCCGTAGCAGAGCGGATTCCTGGGTCATAAAAGGTCAGTTATTGGTCGGAAGACGCGTCCGGACGCATCTGAGTGGGTTTCGAGCGGTTTGGATGAGTGGAAAGTCGATCAGACGAGGCTTGCGTACGAGCGTTGATGACTTCTCGGTGTGGGAAGAGGATACCAAGGCCAGGATGCCCGCTATTGGTTGGACCGTACCATTCTTGTGGGACGTAGCATGTGGCGCCGTGCTCGTAAGTGAGGTGCGAGTCGTGCAAAGGCGGAGTTCGGGTGATGGGAGCGTCCAGCGAGTGTCGTGGCTAGTCGGGCGGGTGGTATGAACGATGTGGAGGGATGGATGGGGACCGTAGGCTGCGTGGGTTTGATGAGAATCCGGATTTGGTAACTTCGATTCCCGATTTGGATGAACGGGCTCCTCGTACATTCTTGTCCAGGGCTCGGTTGAAGGGGCCGTGAGGCGGTGTGCAGGGCGTAGCACAAGCACCAGCCTCACAGCGGAGAACATGTGGCTCCGCACCTCCTCCTGTGGAAGGTGGTGTTTGGCCGCAAGTTCCTTCACCTTCTCGTCCACCTCATTGTGCCACTTGTCCACATCTGTATGCATAGCTGCCCTCGCCGCTTTCTTCTCCTTTCTCGCGAGCGAGAGGGTATTGTCGACCGCCTTTCCCTTTCCCTTGTCCTTGGCGGGGAGCTGTGGTAAATTGTCTGGATGGCGCTCGCGGTGAGTTCCCGCATCAGCCCCTACAGCTAGGGAGGAAGGCCCTGGCACTGGGATGGGGAACGGGAGGGAGAAGGGGATGCTGGTGGAAGCGGCAGAGTGGGCGACTTCGGGGGTGGAAGCGGTGGAGTGGGCAGCCTGTTTTGGACAGGTGGAGACGGTGGAAGCGGTGGTGCGGGGACTTGGGGGAGGAGCCTCGGGCACGAGGGACTTGTGGGGAGGCTCCTCGGGCGCAGGGGATTTGTGGGGATCCTCAGGCGCGGGCGACTTGTGGGGAGGATCCTCCGGCGCAGAGGATGTGTCGGGAGGATTCTCTGGCGCAGGAGATTTGGCGGGAGGAGCCTCAGGCGCGGGCAACTTGTGGGGAGGATCCTCTGGTGCGGAGGATGTGTCGGGAGAATTCTCTGGCGCAGGAGATTTGGCGGGAAGAGCCTCAGGCGCGGGCGACTTGTGGGGAGGATCCTCCGGCGCGGAGGATGTGTCGGGAGGATTCTCTGGCGCAGGAGATTTGGTGGGAGGAGCCTCAGGGGTGGCAGACTTATGGGAGTCATCCGGCGTGGCGGACTTGCGGGAGTCGTCCGGCGTGGCTGACTTGCAGGAGTCGTCGGGCGTGGAGGGCTTACGGGATGTTGGAGACTGCTCCTCTGTATGTTACTAGTTAGAAATATCAAGAAGGAAAAAGAGATAATAAAACATACCTAGCCCATCCTTCTCCTCGCCCTCCTTATCAGAGTCCTCCTCCTCATCCTTCTCCCCATCCTTCTCGGAGTTGTCGTCCTCCTCCTCATCCTCCGTCTCAGAGTCGTGCTTCTCCGTGTCATCCTCCTTCGCGGATTCCGCGTTCTCCGAGTCGTCGTCCTCCTGGCTCTTTTCATCCTTTTCGTCCTCCTCCCCAGCATCCTCCTCCTCAGAATCCGCCTTCTCAGATTTCTCCTCTGGCTCTTCAACCTTGGCTTTTTTGCCGCGCTTGCTCACGCGTTTTGCTTGGGGAGCTGCTGCCGTGCGGCCTTTGGCTGCCTTGGATGCGGTGGAAATTTTGGCGGTCGAGGCACGCGTAGAACGGGCGGCACCAGTTGTTGAATGCGTTGTTCGGGTGGATGCAGGCGCGTCGGCGCGGCAGGCCTCAGGTTGATGAGATGTTTTTGACTTTGCTTGGCCATAATCTAAAAGGATGATTAGTTGAGAACGAATCTCTGCAGGACAGAGACTCACCTCGGAAAATTGGCAGACGGTGGAAACAAAGGAGAGTGGCAATTACGTGAGATGGTTCCACCACGTGATATGCAATCAACTTCGCCAGTGTGGCTTCCACCGTTTACATAGTCTATGGGTCTTGACACCTTCGAAAGGCCGCTTCCACTGCTTCCACAGCAGGCCGGTTCTTGAAGGTCTTCACCATTGAAGTCTGCTTCCATTGCTTCCATAGTCTGGGTCTTGACACCTTCAAAAGGCCGCTTCCACTGCTTCCACAGCAGGCCGGTTCTTAAAGGTCTTCACCATTGAAGGCCGCTTCCATTGCTTCCATGGTCTGGGGGCCTCTTGCTGCTTCACACATTGGTTTGAAGAACAACCGAATTTGACTCATTTCAAAACAACAAAATCAAAAAGAAAAAACTGTGCACGAGAGCTGCAACATCAGTAGGTGGTAAGTACAACACAGAAAAAAAACGCAGTTAGTCCGACTCGTAATCAAAACGCTGACCAGGCTCCTCCACCTCCTCCCGTCGGATTCAGCTGCACTGAGCTCAATGGTGGAGAGTGCAGCGTGCAGCTCAGCGATACACAAAGCACGGGCTTGACGACGGGCGCCTGCAGAGCTGGAAAAGGGATTCCCAACAGTTCAGGACCGCAATCCCTCAGCGAGCCGTTCCCCATCGGCGAGGGCTTGAGCCTGCCCATTGGTATGTCCAGCTGCAACGTGCGCTGCATACCGAGTATCCTGGGTGGTGACGAGTCTTGTAGTGCCAGTGGCATGACAACTTCGAGCACTTCAAGTGCCTCCATGAGCGAGGTGTGCACAGCACCCCCACCACCAACAGCGTAGCAGATAGGAAGAGTGTGGCTGGCACGAGGTGCAGTGGAAAGAGGTGGCAACACACGTGAGGGGGTATGCAAAGGGCTGCCAGGAACTGGAGCCTGGCGAGCTGCAGGTGCTCTCGGGGCTCTGGAGGGGGTAGTAGGACTGCCGGCTGGAGGGGTGATCGGTGCAATCAGCGCAGTGGAAGAGGGCTTCTGGGGATGATCATGCTCTCCCGCATCACAGCAGGCATGCCAGGTGGAAATGGTGTCGTTATAGCACGCATACT